>VBVR01000937.1:0-37568 GCA_011638315.1 Tetramorium parvispinum | reverse complement strand
TCGAAAAGTGAGTATTTTATGAGATATTTCATATTTTATATTAAATAGTGTCATGACGAAATTTAAAATATCTTGAAAAGTACTTAACAAAAATGTACTCAAATATAGTGTTTTGGAAAGCTCTTGAAATACGCTACAAGAATATGCAATGAAATATAGGATGTTCCATTTAAAAAATTAAAGGTGATCTTCACGTGACCTCCAAATGACTCTTCAAGGCCAAACCAATGGTACCATCTTATGTCCCCCTTGAAACCATACAACTTTTGTCTGAAACATTTTTGTATATGGGGCTTAGTTTTTGAGATATTTTGCTGTCCAAGTTAAAATGGGACACCCTGTATATGTATATAATATACATGTGGATAATGTTTTCATTATCATATACATATAAGTGAATTTGGATTCGATTACCTTGATGAGAAAAATACAAGAAATACTATTTTTTAACTTATACGACATAATCCCGAAAGTCTTGCTATTGCATGAATCATGATTTCGTAGCTTACAAGAATAAGCTTTTAATTATGATTTAGCGAATTTTATTCTGTAATGTTTCTTTAAAGAAGAAATTCGAAATCAAAACGGGTGGTCAAGAAGAAAAAAGAAGTGTAGGAAGGAAGGAAGGGGGGGGGGTGTCGGAGCCGAACTTAAAGGCCCCGAGAGCATAAAATGGTAAACGACCTTTTGCATACGGGAGACATAACAGCAGGCAAGCCGATTTATATGCGCTCCTTAGCTCGCGCGTGCACGCACTTTACGATATGTAAAACCACTAGGGCTGGCATTGTGCGACGTCAGTGCTCCGTCGTAAAACCGGCCGTTTGAATCGCCTCAACTTTGAAAGACTTTCAAATAATATTACAACTTTTGCATCACGCATGGCCGCTCACTCTCAACGCGCATAAGGGGGTGCCGTTCAGGATGCTGACTTCTCTTTTACTCTTTCCTGCTACTTTATTCGTTCCCTTGATATCTATACGTTCTTCTTCGATCTAAAAATTATTTTGCACGTAACGCTAAATATATTATTCCGGCTTATTATACTAAAGGAATTAAGAATTGATTTTTAAATGTATTTATACGATGATTTTTATCAATAAATTTGGCACCTTGATTCTTTTTTAAAATATTTTTTTTTAATTTAACAGACCTTTGGAACTTATAATATCCAAAATACCCATTTGATTTATAAACAGGACTTCAATATTAAGTGAAAAAATATTTAATTTTATTTAATTTTCTGTTTATTAAATAATATAATTCCCTGTGTTAAATTATTTTACTTTGTAATCGCAAACTGTTTTGAAAAATTTATATGGGAGCACTTGGTTATTCACCGCTGCGCATTTCCCTTAAAGATCTATAATTTGTTATTAATTAATCTTGCTCTAGATAGCAATTAATATGAATTAAGCTAACGGCCGGAACGGTACAACTCGCAAAGGTTATATTTAGTTTTTTATATATTCAGACAGTATATTCTCTTCATAAATAATAGTATTTTAATAAATTACGCGTGTAGCTTTGTGCATATGTGCAAGCTCGTTATACGCAGCAGATGGCTTCAGGAAAGAAAATAACATCACCATAAAAAAAACTGGTACTCTCAATGCGGGAAGAATGCATGTAAGCTGTTCTCATACCATTTAAGATATTACGCTGTAAGGGCAGGTAAACAGACGATTGACGAGTCGATGTTCAGAAATCGTTCATCTGCAGTTGTAAAAGCATGTCGGTCGTGAAAGATTTTGATCAATTTATTTTTAAATCAAGGCTACAAAAGAATTGAGAGGAGAAAACATTAATATTTTAAGATATTTAAGTAACAAATAAATTTTGTTTCGCATTATTTACGTGACTATTCTCACAACTGTATTTATTATTTCATTTAAATATGATACTTTTTGTTTGAATCGCTATCGGATTTTTGTGCATGAATCGATCTTAATTATCCAATGATACCAATAAGCAATAAAGCAATAACCAATAAAAATTAAGAGCAAATTGCACTTCCATGAGTTTCTCGAGCTGTATATTTGGCGTCACTTCAACCCGCGACGGATGTAGGTGACGTCACGTAATTCTAAAGCAACCGGAAGTTATGGCGATTAAGTAAGCTAGCGAACATGCAGCTGCGAATCCTATTTTTGAGCACGTTTGATCCGACAATACTCTGTTACCCTTATATCTATCGCGGAATTACTTCCTATACATTAGGTTTAACATTGTTTTTTGTTTATATCAAATAACTCTTTTGCATTATTTTTCATTTTCGTTATTATACAACAAGTTTGGACTTAATGTATGGAGTTTTTATGAATCTTTCTTTAATCTGATCCTCATTAATTTTGTAGAAAGTAATGTCAAATTTCATAAAACCATTTTCAAACGCGATTTCATTGTTCGTGTATCGGTGTTTACAAGCGAGAATGTGGTGTTAAAAAAAACGCGCGATTGCGGACACCTTTCGTGGCGAAAGGATCGGGTGAAACGAGTGTGTACGCAAGGCTATGCTGTTGGATGAAATTTATGAGGCAAGCGACATTTTTACGGCTGGCTTACGAGTACTCTCTATGTTACTTAGATTCATCTTCCAGATTGCATCCGGAATAAATCATTCCTATATCGAGTAGCGTCGTGACCGAAAGGTCACCAATTTGCTTGCGTTTTCTCTGGTTTCACAACTCCCGTGTGATGTCAAAGAAGATTAATTTGTTTAATTGATAACATTGCTTCCGCGAGAAATCTCTCGTAATTAAATCTATTGCGAATGCAATCTTACATAATTAAACCCGATTAAGATCACATATTTGCATTCTTATTTATAGAAATTCTAAAATTTTTTTCTATCGATGGCTTATAATATAATATAGAGCACTCTATTTTTTTCTTATCTATCTCTTTATTGCAAAAATATTTACCACTTAGTGTGTAAATAATTGTAATTTGGCAGCAAAAATGCACTTCTTAGTGCAAAAAAGAAAAAAAATAGTTAAAATAATACTTATAATAAAAGAAAATATCCTTTTCAGTAATTAATAAATTCATGTTACTTAATAAATATCCTTTTTTATAGTTATTAACTGCAATATTTGGCAACTTCTTTTTTTTAACAACTTATTCTTTGTCTCCATAATATATATATATATATATATATATATATATATCTTTTATAATGTATATCGTCTGATATCGAGTTATCACTCTTGTGCGCGTGTTGATAACTGCACGGACGATATCTCGGACGTGTACCTTGGAAAGTTTCTCTCTTACGGCCGATGCAGTCCTCCTTGACGGGAGTGAAGGTATGTAGAGAACGGAGACCCATAATAAATCTTGAAAATACGCTCTCTGCGCGGGCGCAAGTCGCAGTTTGTGATAACCGCACCGCTTGCCCGGGGTACACGACATAAATATTAGAGTGGCCGATAATGTTTCGGACGTGCATTCGATGCAAAACACCAAGACGTTACCACTATTGAAAATTGTTGCCCGAAGCGTGACCGGCGAATGTAATCACATCGATAGATCTAAATTGGAACTGGACAAAATAAAGATTTTACATATGTCATATTGGTGCATATATTTGAATATTCTTTTTCTTTCAAACACAAAGAAGAAAATAAAGATCGCCAGTTCGCCAGATCGCTTTATGCTTCATTCTTGTTTTATTCGGTCTTAAAAATAATAATTAAATACTGCTGTTTTGTTTGTCGTATTCTTTTTTATACACGTGTAAAAGTTAAAAGGTACACATCAACAAGTACGTGCTGCTACTATATTTATGTCGAATACATTAACGAATGCAACTGAAATTTTTCAAAGTAATTTCTTAGTTCGAGGTTTACGACGGTGTAAATTTTAACTGCAATTATTCGCCGCGAGAGCAGTAATAATAGACGAAATCAATGATGTGTTATAAAACTCGTACTTTTAAGCATCAGAAACATCAAATCTTTCTTGGAGAAGAGTTGAACGTAAGCTAAAATAAATATTCGCAGATGTAACCTTTAAAATCTCTAAAGTTACGACGTATGATAGATGCGTTATAAATCGGCCCGCATCAAGAATCGGTGAGGGTACATCCCTGTAATCAAGCAACGTCACTCGCAACATGTTGAACCGGCAATTATTGGCTCTAAGTGAGAGTACTGTCGCTTCGTGAATTGAAACTGTCGCATAATCTTCAGCGTATAATAAATTCTGCAAACTTGCGCATAATTCACTGGGGTAATTTCGCATCAGCATACTGGACAAGAGCCTGCCGCAATTAAGTAACTTGACACGTAATTTACGTCTAAGTCATACAAAATTCATATCTCAAGGATAAAGATATTTCGTGTTGTAGATAATATGGATATGAATATTTTTCTTTTCGAGTGATAAACGTTAATCCTCTATTTTTGGGGGGGGGATCTTGACTTTTGTTTTAAATAGATTTCGAAATATTAAACGTCTTTAATTAAATTAGCCTTGAAACAGTTTAATTTCAATTGCAATATCGATAAATATAAATATCGAATTATACTGAATTTCGAATTCACGAATGCGAATACGCGAATGCGAAACGAGAACTTTTAAAATAAAGTATTACATGATACCATTCCGATGGCTATAAATTGATCCAGTTCAGTGGGTGTCAGAGGTGTATCCCAGCAATGCAGAGAGGTAACTAATTTAGGTTGCTTATAATGCGCCTAACTGTATGTCATAAAAGAAGCTCGAGAAAGAAGGAAATGAGCTCGACAGTGTTCATTATTTTCAGCGGGAGAAGTAATAATTAAAATTATATTTCATCAATTATGCAATGAAAGCACAAAAGGCAATTGTTAAGCAAAGCTATATCCGTTTGATAGATCGTTTTTTGCGCTCTTGATAACTGGAGAGATTTATGTGCATTGTGGAAAATATATCTTCATAGATTGATCATTTAGAGGAAATGAATTCTATCAAATTACATTTAATGAAAGTATGATTTAATTCTAAAATCTGAGACATTGCCACAATATCTTGATGATTACTTATGTTGTGTAGAAAGAATTTTTAATATATACATATATATATATATATATATATATGTATGTGTATGTGCTTCGATATTTATATAAATCTAATTATTTAAGATACACGATTTGTATTCACTTTAATTAAACTTTCACCCTTAATCATTATCAATTTTAATTAAATCTTGTCGTTATATCTTATCATTACATGAATAACACAACTAATGACATAACTAACACAACAATGACTGAAATTATTCTTTTCTTTCTTTTCCAGTCATTCATGGAGAGGTTATTCAATGTTCCAGTGACCCAAGGTCATTTATGACATACTATGTCCCGCCAATAATGGATGTGAGAAGTCCATTCGAGGGAGAACATGTTGGAATAAGAGCACCACAGTATCCATTACAAAACTTATTATTTTGGCCCCCTAATCTCCTAAACCCAAATATGTCTCCGTTCCCTGAAAGCTCACTAAAACTTCCTATTGAATTGTCTGAACCTTTTCCTAATCCTACTAAATTTTGTACCGAATCTCCTACTAAACCTGCCACTGAACCTTCTACTGAACCTTCTACTGAACCTTCTACTGATAATTCTACTGACCTTTCTACCGAACCTTCTACATGCTATTGGTAAGTTTACATTATCTTAATTTTTGTCAAAACTTTGGTAAAAAATTGACTATAAAGGCAATGAACTATATTGATTTATGCTAAATTATGTATCGAATATTTAGACACGCAGAAATTGTATATCTCACCATCTCATTATTTGTGGCATGCGAAATAACTGATTAAATTATATAAGATAAAGAAAAAAATTAGTTTTCGGTTTAGAACATAAATCGCTGCCTCCATTATTCTCAGTGCTCTCTCTTTATTTGGATCGTTGAGAATCCGGATCGTAATCACAAATCCGGTGCATATAAAACAGATTCTAAGCTATAAAATGCTCTTTTTCCGAGCAAACCGCGGTGTTTAGACCAGCAAACGACTGTTCATCTTTTTAGCTCTATCCGCTCATGTTCTTTCATTGCTTCATTTCTTTTACTTTTTTCTTTATCATCGGATTTTTTCTCCTTTTAAATTCCCAATTGTTAGTATTTGCAATTATCGAAAGCGATTTTTTTGCGACATTTTTTTATTTGTTTCACTAATATAATTGTTGTATAATATTGTCAGAAATTACATCCATTGATCTGTCAAAAATTATAATCAGGATTAGTATATAGCAATCGATTGAAAGATTATAAAAGATATGAAGACCACCGAATTGCATCAAGTTACATATCGTAGCGCGACTAGCAAGCCATAAGTTTTTATATTATGTCTTTTATGTTATGTCTTCTTGCAAAGAAATCTTTATCGATTTTGCGACTAACATCATCAAAGCAGCCGCCCAAGCATGCGTAGAGTGCGCAAGAGCTCAAAGATGCGTTTATCTTCCCGCCTTCTCGGCTTTAACGGTAGCAAAACACTATAAAGAATTGAATTTACGAGTGCTGACCAGTTTTCTCCATCCCATTCTTGTTCACGATGATACTCAGTTATCATTCTCATTGGAGATGGCAATTTGGAGAGAACTGCTTTGCTACACGTGAGAAAGCATATTCAAATCCGACGCCAGGCAACTATCAGGGATTACACGCGTTGCTTTAAAGATAAGCTGTCTACGGTATTTACATTTAATTCGCTATCATATATTTACTGGCGTCGCAAGGAGATTGTGGCAAATCTTGATTAATTACTAATACATTCTTGGAATTCTCACTTCATTTTGTATGTAAATTTAGATAAACTGCATATTTAGGTAAACTTTAAATGAAGCACATATTTGTGTGCGTATGTTTATAAAACAATACAATTAATCATTAAATCTATTCAGAATTAAATGAATTTCAAATTGAAATTACGAGTTTCTATACATATGAGTTTTGTTATTGTTTTTTATTAATTTTTAAAATAATATTTTAATAATTTTATTTTTATATTTGCTGAATTAAAATCATAACGAAAATATCGTTAAACTTTAGAGAACTTTTTGAAATAAGATATATTACAATCAAAACATTTTGCTTTCTTCTTTTAACATTTACAAAAAGTTAACCAGCGAAAATGGCGTGTTAATATGGTTATGAAAGAACACCCGCTACGACATGAAACTATAAGGGAAGCAAGATAATGATGGCTACCATAAAAAGTTTAAAAAACAGTTCTAAAATATTGTCATCCAAAATTATGATTGTATCCTACTAACATATTATCGACGCATTCTTATATTTAGATTAATGTTAATAGAGATTAATATTTTTTGCATTTGACTTCGCACATACATGTGAGTTTATTATGAGGCATTCCTATATTCTCATATCTATTACTCGAGTACTCTAATCATTTATGGTCAAATACTCTAGTATATAATAGAGCTTGAAATACCCAAAATCGGGTACTCGCCCGCCCGCCCGTTACCCGTTACGTACGGTTCCGGACCGGTTGTGCGGATACCCGTACCCGTTCGTACGAGTACGGGTATCCAAATCAAAACGAGTACCCGTACCCGTACGCACGGGTACGGGTACCCGAATATGTGGGTACCCGCAGAACCGGTACTGTATCCGTAAGCATCAATATTTGTATCGATATGGTATCCATGTCGATGTCGGTATCTACATATAATATAATAATTACATTCATAATTTCAGAAAATAAAAAAAAACATCTTTTAATCTTATTATATATTTGTTAAATTTGTGAGATATCATTTAGATAACCGTAAATATAACGTAGTATTTATTAAATATAAAACATTCAATTAAACAATTTTTGTCTAAACGATACCCTTAAATAACGGTGATTTGATAAACTTTTTCAAATTTTTTAAAAATTAAATACTAATTGTAAGTTAAAAAGAATGTATACGTGTGCGTGCGTGCGCGCGCACGTGTGTATGTACGTGTGTGTTGAACAGGCGCGACAGACCCACGTGTTCAGATGGAAAATGCTGGCAAAAGAGTGTTTATTTAGATGATTAAAAATAATAAGATTTGATATAATAAGATTAAAAAATGTTTTTTTTATTTTCTGAAATTATGAATATAATTATTATATAATACGTAGATACCGACATTGACATGGATACCATATCGATACAAATATTGATGCTTACGGATATAGCACCGGTTCTGCGGGTACCCGTACCCGTGCGTACGGGTACGGGTACTCGTTTTGATTTGGGTACCCGCAGAACCGGTCCGGAACCGTACGTAACGGGTAACGGGCGGACGGGCGGACGGGTGGGTACCCGTTTGCTTGTTACCCGGTTCCTTTTCCGAGCTCTTGTATATAATCAAATAATTTCTATTTGTTTTTTAAATAATCTTAAACAATTATTGTGGTACCACTATACCACTATGTGTATTTTCCGATATGTCTAAATCGAGAAAGAATAAAGTTGCAGTTACTGCAAATAGTAATATATGGTTACATTTGTGGTATGTTTCCGCAAACCGCAGCATCTTCATTGTCATTATGATGAGCAATTTGAAGCAGCAGCGAAATGCAATTTCACCATGTTATTCACGTCTCAATTTATTGTATGGTATTGTTACTTCATATTTAAAAATTCGTAGTATCCCTTGTCGAATATCACTGATGTATAAACACGCTAAAATTCTGGAAAAATTTGCACGACGGAATAAACCAGTTGCTCTTATCATATGAATTATCTAATAGTTGATACGCTAGAGTATACACGGTTGGAGAAGGGAGAAATCCAGAGTTATCAGGTGCATGCGATCCGTTGGAGTTGAGGAGGCATCAACGTTGCGCCGCAATGACGGTCGTAAAAGGACCTAAAAATGCACGACTCGCTAAACGGCGCGCGGCGATATCCGCGATATGAAAATGGAAGCGGTAATTAAAACGTCGGCGAGGATTGTCGGCTATCTCGGATACTGATTGCTTGCAGCCCGTGATTAGGGTTGTTGAAAATGAGTCTCTCCGTCGGACGCTCGATTGCCGAGTGGTCCGAACGATGGAATTCGGTGGGCAACTGTGTAGTTGATTCTTTGTTTACATACCTATACACACTATACATATATATATATATATAATACATATAAAAATATATTTTAGAGATGTTTATATATTCCAATTTAAATATATATATAAAATAGTTAATAGTAATAACGCGTTTTAATTACTACTTTCATGTCACATGTATATTTTATATATATAAAAATATACGTAGATATCTCCTTTTTTCAATGCAAGCAATAAACGACGCTAGCGAGAGACCGTAAAAATGTGCTTTGGATGATATCTTTGTTAGTTGTTATCGCTATAACTTTTGAGAGTTTTTCGCGATCCAAATTATGGTGCGACATTATTATGATATGATGTCCCTTCTTACATCGTACATCTAAAAGAACCTAATCACGCAGCATACGAGTGATGCACTGTACAATTTCTCTTGATGTTTTTTTCCATATTGTATCGTGAATCGATTCGGCGAAGTATTCCCGGCCCTTGCGTGCAGCGGACTCATTAGTGCAATTACATACGTTAATACTCCTTTCTCGTTCGTCGCGACAAAAAAATCGATCGTCGCCGATTTAATATCGCTTGTACGAGAAAGCGAGAATTCGTGATCGCTTCTAATAGTTGCAGTGAGCGTGCGGCGAATCGTCGGAAGGATTAGTCTCGCTTTGCAGTAAGCAGCATCAATGTAATCAGACAGGTCGCTCAGAGTGGCCTTAACGACGGTCGTAAACGCGGTTCGCTTTACAGCTCGGTGGATATTTTTTCTTTTTTTTTCTTCTACGGTGTTTCTCCTCCTACCTCATCATCGTCGGCGTTGCCTTCTTATTCTCCTTAAAACCCCTTCTCCATTGCCGCAAAGCCGTAAGTGAGGCGCACCCCGGTCTTTCGCTTATTTTACTCTGAGGGCAGTAAACTACTAGAGTTTATGTGACAGACGTTAGAATGAAGTCGAAGTAATCTCATGTCTCGCGGATTCTCATGTCGATGATTTAACTAAAATTTGCGGATTTATTTTTGATAAATTGTTAATCATAATTGCAAGTGAAATCACAGTGTTGCTTTTATCGCGGTTTATTGTGGTTCGATCGAATTGTGAGGTTGATTGATCGTGTCGCGTGTTACTAATCATTCTTAGTAATTACATTGCTTTTATTAAGTTTTTTAACTCCTTATTTTTTCATAACTTTTACTCAAACTATATTATATATTATATCTTTACGTAATATCTCATACAATTCTTTCAAATACCTTTCTTCTTTCTTGTAATAAATAAGTAAAGTTTATGTAGGTATACATATATACATATTTGATATTATTAAATTCATAGTTTTTCTTGTTCTCTTTGTTAAAAACAATTTGGCAAAAATCTGCAAAAAGCTTGCAATTTTTCTCTCGATATTCATAGTTAACTGTAACATGGTATTAATTTTTAGGCGATAAATTTTGCTAAGGACATAATCTACCACTCATTATTTAAATCTGCACGAGCTAAACTTTTATGGCTACAAGGACAGAAAATCTACTAGAAATACTTTAAGAGGAAACGACGCCATGTCATGGTTTGCAAGGCATGTCGCCATGAATATAAGCATCCACTGTGAGCTATAATTTTGGAGGGTATATTACGCTATTCGCGACTCCAAAAGTTAAGAATATGTGCACTTTAATAAGCCATGTCAGTGATAATTTTCATTTACGTGTAAAACGGCTTGACAAGATAATACATAAAATACAATATAATAATAAGCAGAATAAGTAAAATGATAAGTGAGTAAAGTGGGTGAAATTTCTACATAATGTGTGTTGCATACACTATCTTTATTTTTGTATATAAGATTTTCTATAAATTTTCTATAAATGAATATTTTTTTCGTCGTTATATTTTTTATGTCGTATTATATACAAAATCGTATTCCATAGACTCAATAATAAAATTTCGTATAGTCAAGATTCATTATTCCGAATGATCGATATATTACTAATATATAAACGTTATTCGATTAATTAATAAAGAAATTTGTGATCCTTTGTTAATAAATGTCTTTTCAGAAATATTACAGTTTCTCCAAAAATATTTTTGCGAAATTAATGAAATTGTACTTTTGTTGACTGCAACCCATCACATAGTGTAGTTTCGCGCACCTGCTGCAATACATAGCAGTCATTACAAGTGATATAATCGTTATTATACATTGACATGCACAGTTAAATGGTGCATTTGTATTGACACCGCAATACGACCTAAATTGTCGATTAACCAACGATCGAATTAGCGAAATTGTTGCAAAACGATATCTTTGACCTTGATGAGATGACTATCGGTCTTATTCTCTGAGGACGGTGCCGTAATTTCCGAGCAACAAAGCAATAATTAGCAGCACCAAAGTGCGTCAGCCGTCGCGAACTTCGCTTCTCTTTCTCGTCGTCGTTCTTCTCGTACGTAACCAAGAACTGGAGAGCGTTAAGTAGTGTAACAGACCCGGCATCACTGGCAAAAGGAGTTTTACTACTTTCTAACCACAGTCGCGGGCTACAATTAAACCTCCATAAACCTCGTCGTAACTTTTTTAAAAGCGGCCGACCGCGCGCTCACGCACGCTCCGTTCCCCTCGCTTGCTCGACAAAAAGTCTGCCATATTGCATCCTTAATGAAGCCCCGGGATACGGGTACCAATATCTTCCGGTCTCTAAAATCTTCTCGCCCGATCGTGTCGCCCGTCTAGAACTTTCGCGAAAACAGGAGTTCTCACTTATTTCGAGAACTATAGTAGTTAGAACGAAGGGCACCTCTTGTATAATCATATCAGGTTAATGACTGGTTACACGCTTTTACTGCGAAACATTTCTTCTTATCGAGAACCAGTCAATTTCGATATGCCATTGCTGTTTGTAAGCGAAACTGTCTGAGAATCGGTATACCGAGCTTAGCACGACGTAGAAAGACAGAAAGCGAAATATAACTGACATAATTCACATCGTAATCCGCAACGAAACTTTATTTCTTCAAGTATACGAAGAGAGCGGACGTTGCCTTCACGTGTAGGTTCCTCTCGTAAGCTTTCTCGTCGGTGTACTTGTCAAGAGTGACGTCCTTCAGGGATCATGCCAACGGCTAAGGAATCGTCGGACAAGTTCACATGGTGGTGCTCGTCGAAGACCTCGGCTGCTCGAAGGCAAAGGCAAGACGAAAGGAGTTGGAGAAAATGAGAAGAAGAAGAAGAAGAAGGCGACGGTTAAGCGGGAAGGTTGAGGAAGGAACCCTAGCAACCCGGCATGCGGGGCTTTAGCGGAGACTGACGTTTACGGCTCAGAGCGGTCGACCTAGCGCCAGTAAAACTTGAGAAGAAATACAAGCAAAGTCCGCATCGACAGTTAAAGTCATACGCGCGAAAATACAACCAGGCTTCTATGAAATACGACATACTTGCCCACCTAACTCTGGTGAACGAAGCCACCGGGGTCCACCCGGGATACGCGTCTCGTTAAGTGGCCGCGCCTCTTGCCGATCTGCGATCACGATCGATAAACAAATTCATTGCGTAACGGACGGAATAGTCGCGTATGTTCGCGAATCAACAAGTCATTTCTCTAGCAAAATTATCGAATCTTTTTGGTAAACACGGAAATGTCTTTAGTTTGAAATGATCAATGCGATTCGATCTTTATGCATCGCGTGATAACGGTGTAAGTTAATAAATTAGCACACCGTTATGAGTAGAATGCAAATCTTCTTTTGTTCCGAATGACGAATTAAAGTACATTTAAATATTACTTATATACGTAGAGCTTATTTTGCTCACAAACGTTTATCGAGGCGGATGTAATTAATATTAGAAGAAGATAAAAGTGCAGTTTAAAAAATATTAACAATTAAAAACTTTTTATAAAAGTGCGAAAAAAAAACAATTATTTATTCGTTAATACTCGGAATGGAATGAGTTGAGGCTGACGTCGAGTGAATAAGGTATTATTTCAGCTTCCACAGTGATTTTACGGTCTCTCTCCCTCCTGCCCACCTAAACTCTCGTTAAGGGTGGTAGTGCGCGGGTGGAGGTGTGAGAATTCGCGAAGCACTTACTAGCAGACGATAAACCTCCACCCACCTCGTCCGCAACCCGCCGCGACCGTTTCCATTTTAGTTATGTGCCCGGATGTCTTCTCCTTAGACCACGTTTACGACTTTTCGAGCACAGTCACTGTTCGTCTTGGGATCTGCCTAGATCGTCCACCGGAAGACCCTTTATCGATGAATACTTTTCTTCCCGAACATACATGCGCAGACTGACTTCTCTTCGCGAAATTGAAGTTTAAAGAAGGGCTCATCAGCTATTTAGCTAGCTGTCTTTACGAAGAACAAAATTAACCAATAAAACGAATTTAATTTATATTATATTAATACATCTAGCTTGTTTTTCGATATTTAAACTCGCTTGATATAATTTGAAAACTTTTGCACGAAATGTCTTGTGATTTTTACATGTATAAAATATAACATATAAGTAACTAACATATAAAATTTTATGACATCCTAGAGTAGTGTTGCGAAACACGCCTGTCAGTAAGTCTTTGTCGACGAGAAATGACGACGGTGCATAATAAAACGCACGATATTATAGTTCTTCTAAGGAAAGTATACATAATGAATCGGTAAATGTGCTGGCAAGTTAAAACGTGTGTCATATGTATAATGCGCAGCGATCGCTGTGTTTAAAGAATTTTATAAGGAAAATGCAAATACGACGGACATGCAGACTGTACGTGGCAGAATAAATTCACGTTATTCGAGACAGCTATTGGCTCTCGCACTATTCGTAATCAGTCGTTGAATGTTCCTTGAAAGCTCGCATTTACTTAAATCGAGTAGATCCTACGCTCGTCGTAACGCACCGTTACAGATACGTGTACTTAACAAAGTGGTTGGCACTTTGACGGACCAGCCGATCGTAAAAAAAGATTCAGACGCGGATGGTTAAAGCCTCGTGAAAACGAGACGACGAGTCGCGTACCGGCACAAATCCACAAGCTCTAAAGCGAGACGGAGAGAATGCGTATTGCAACACGACCAGAAACGAGCGTAACGCCCGGTCTCGCCCCTGAAACGGCATCAAAGTAACTGTCGATCGTTACAGGGATCGCTTTACGAGTGGAAATAATATTCCGAGCGTCGTCAGCCGGTTAAATAGGTGTAACATTGATGGCGACTATAACCATCACGTGCGTATCAATGAAACTCATTGTCAGTTTGATCTATTTGATCATGTTTCCTTCTGTCGTATCTGTTGAACATGTTTTGTTTTCGAAATAATTTTTCTTCGTTATTGTTTGTACATCCATTATTATACTCGATACTTGATTCAGCAGCATTTGATGTGTCGTAGGCGGTCCTGAAGCCGGTCCTGATTCCGCAAGAATAGATTCCGCGAAATGTTGCATTTCCGCCGAAATTACCCTTGTCTCTCGGATCACGACTAGGTTTCATTGGCGAATCTTTTAGAATCACGGTTGCAACATCGACAAACAAAAAAGCCGATTAAAACGATTCTGAGAAGAGGTTCGTGGCGTCTAACGAATGATCCTTTCAAAGTCGATCCTCTGAGATGTGAACTGGGTCTTTATCGCCACTACTCTTTCGGAACGTATGTCTGCGGGACGTGTTTTACGAGGCGACCAGGTTTTAGTGCCGGACGATGTTTTGCTTGGTCATTTTTAATGTCTGTCTTGTGCCGCTTTTTGTTTACAAGTTACTGCTACGTGTATTAGTCAAATAAAATGAAAATCTCAATCGCAATGTCACATGGCGCGTCGCGGCTCAAAATTTTAATTGGAATAATCGACTCCTTTATTTTCTAGTTTGCATGAGTTTAAAGCTTTATTTTATTCATTTTCTTGATTCATTTGTTTACTTATTTTCTTATTTTTGTAACAGATAATATATATAACTCTCAGCGATTTTGAAAAGTAAAACGAAACCGTAGCGACTTGTCACGTTAGAGGTTTCGCAAGATTGATTCGATAGAGATGTCCGATCTGGATAGCAATGCGTCTAGACTTTCGAAAAAGTCTGTTACAACCTGCTGTCGTGGCGGGTAGGAAACCGAGTCTACCAGTGGGTGCACGTATGAAAACTAAGTCCGGGTTTCATTTGACTGGCTTTACGAGGGAGACATAAAATGGATTTTACTGTCGGCTAGTTCGCCAGTTCTCGAGTTGGTAACATTGCTTTAGCGAACATAATATACTCCTCCTCCACGTCCTTGTCGCTTCTTCAGTCCTCTTTCCATTCTTTCCTCTCTTGCTATCTTTTCATAGTGGATTTTGTTTTACGGCGAAAGACGTGTACCGCTCGTCCGTCTCTCCTTCCTCTTCACATTCGCGACTTGACGCATCCTTAAAACATCGCGATAAGTTTCCTCTCGCCGCTTCTCTGAGAAAACTTCTCGAATGAGAAATGTCCCGCTACCAGATTTAATATCCGCCGGATAAGCCGACATGGCGGTCGTTAACTTCTCTCCGGCCCTCGTTTCTCAATCGGCGGTTTTCGATATTTCGTAATTTTTCGCATTAATGTTAATGTGGCGTTGCTTATCTTGAACGACTGAATTGAGTTTTAGTTTGTAGACTTATTGTAAACGTAAATGATAACAAATCTATGATAATTCTAATAGCAATGATTGTTTCCACATTATACATTTTTTATGGATAAACAATGTTTGTATCGCAAAATTATAGGAAGAAATTCCGCAGGCGTGATTGTATATAATAAATTAAATGCAATAATGAAATAAGTTAATATATAATGGATGAAATAGTCATGAATAATATTTATATGTAAGAGAATAATGTTCTATTGTTTTGTTAATTTAAGAGTAGAACAAGTTCGCTGTTATCGCATTGCGCAAATAAGCGATGTTTTCGTTAATGCCAATAAATATACCTCACTCTTGAACGTACAATAGTTGAACATAACGCTATGTTTTTACATCGCGTGTTAGGTTGTTTGGCAAACGTGCATTTACATCGATAAACGTTGTCGGCGGCAATAAAACGCGATTTACCTGGTATTATTGTGAATCTCAAGTGACATAGATACGTCTATACATTTTTTATCCTTTCGTTACAGCTAGCGCTTTAATCGCAATTGTGACAAATACCAATTATATATATTTTTTTATTGCGTAGGTAGTACACAGCCGATAATTAACAACTAATTAAAGTGAATACAGTTAAATCGGAATTATTACTATTTTGAAAATAACGACATTTTTAATGGAAGAATATGGAATTACGTATTCAAGTGAATATAGTATGTGTGAATACGATATCGCGTTGGTTTCATTACATTTTCAAGCAAATTACATACGAATTACTCCGCGTTCTTTGAATCTTGGAAACTGTGCATCGCTGAAATTACACGTAACGTGTTGCATAAATCTTATTACGTAAGACAGGATCAATTTGTACATGTTTTCCTGTATGGCTCTCAACGTCTGGCAATCATTATAGCTTATTTGGAATAATTACAAAGTTCTTAAATTTTATAATTAGGAATATAAAAGTAGAAAATATAATGTAGTCTAAAACTTGGATTTAAATTAGCAAAGGTAGAAGGATTTTATTATAGAAAAAAATAAAATAATAAGATGTGAGATATTTTTTTATTTAAATGCTTATTATTTACTATTGAGATTTACTATTAAGATTAATTTAATACTAAAATAGCGATAGTTTTCGATAAAAATGGTTTATTAATCAAAGTTAAAAAATGGACATTATGGAGTGAAATTAAAATGAAAATGTAATGATGTTTTTTTACGAGATTCCGGAAATGATGGACATTATAATGTCTGTTGCTGTTACTATACATTTTTTACTTCGTACTTGTCAAATGTTTCTTTACTTCTGCTTTCAGATCGGACGCTGACAGTCAGTGAAGTAAATCGACGAAGAAAACATGTCGAATCCAAAGAAAATCGCATCGCCTCCGAAGTGAGTCGGGCGAACGGCTGTCGGGAGCATTGGATCTGACTATCGATCATCGCCAACTCGTCTCGGACATCGCTTCGCGAGATGTGCGGTCAACATTGCTACATACCCAGTAGACCGAGAAAATCGTAATCAATCAAGAATTGAGAGACTCGTGGAAAAGTCGTCGTGTCGGTTTCGTGGGGACATTCCCAGACATTTTCCGTCCTTTGAATCGCAATCGTGATCGCGATTTCTTTCGTGGGAAGAAAACTTCGGTACAAATTTCCGATGAAACAGTTGCTTCTCTACGAATAATCTTACAATGGTTGGGTGCCATCGCGATCTTCCACGGCGGTAGATCGTACGATCGTGGAGCATCACGATGATCGGCAAGATCCGCAGAGCGTTCATCCATTTCCAAATGATCTCTTGGAGATGAACGCTGGGTTGTACACGATCGTCACGCACGGATTTTCGTTTCGGGCGAAATGAAATCGACGGAGCCTGATATTACGTATGTTCCCGCGAGGCAGCTCGATCAAGCAGAATCCCAGAGAACGAGAACCGTTGCGACATGCCGCTTCTGACTCCCCTCGAGCCATCCTCGTTCGTGTTCCGCGTCCTCCTCATGTGTCCGCCCATTTTAAATTCGATGTGAGAACGCGATGGCAAATCGTATTTGCAAAAGCAGCGGCAAGCTTCCGCGCTGCGGAGAGACAATCATAAGCAGGACAGGCGTCAAGCAGATCGCTAAGGAATTCAATCCAATCGTAAACGACGCTGTTTTATTCGCTGGTTCTCCCCAACGACGCATGTGACCAATTTCACATGTGGAAAACCGGACACTGGATGGCGATGGTAGCCGCGCATGCAAGCGAGGCGCTGACCGAGTTAATTGACTATAATGATTTTGACGCTTTCTGCTTTATTCGTATATATATCACATACATATTGACTACCGCAAACGCTATTTTCTCGATTTCTATATATTGTTAAATGTTACTGGAAGGTGCGAGACGTGCAGCTACGCATGATCGAGCATAATTGAATAAGATTTCAACCATCGATCATGTAATATGTATTTGTATCTGTTTGATATATTTTTTTTTATTTTCATACAAAATCTTTCTATTCCTCAAATGCGGAGACAAAAATTTAACTTTCTAAGCTATATCTATGCAAATGATATCTGTCCAATGCTCAAAGAACGGATACGTAATATCTCTTAACACCTAATATTGTGCAATTAACGTGAGTAAATCATTAATCTTGATGAGAAAATCATTAATTTTGATGAGAAAATCATTAATCTTGGCCCATCAAGCCTGAGTTAATCTAATCCATATTAAAATTTTCTTTTTACGACGAATTATTAGCGGCTGTTTTTCGATAATTAAAGCTTTCGTACGAAGGCGAGCGCATCTGCGCGCATAATCGCAAAATCGGCGGATGTCAGTCGTGCGATGCGGTACAATAAAATAACCGCTGAAAAACTGGTCGCTCCAGCTCGCGGCAAATTAATTTATAAATAAGAACACCGAAAAACACTGTCCTTTCGATATGCAGTCTCATTCTCTTCTGCTTGCTTCTTTTCTCGTCGCCCCTCTTCCGTCTCTCTTGCTTCACGCAAAACACGTTTCGAGCAACAATTTAATACATAGCTCGATCGAGTATTACCATAGAATACTTAATGACTCGTTTCCGTAAATAAATTTGCCTTTCAGTAACGAGCATGTGCAGCGTACTGCGTCAAATTTATCATCATCGTCTTGCTTAATTTGTAACTTGAAGAATTAATTTGCATATCAACTGGCTTTTTATGGACATAAGATCACACTTGAGAATTCATATTTTATATTTAAACATGAATTTATATTTTATGTTTATTTTATATTTATGATCCAATTTTCTTTCGATTCGTACATATATATAGATATATTATGTCGCTTAGTGGAATTTTCTTGCTTAAATAGTCTGTAGTAAGATTAGAAATTTAGCTAGAATTAATTCAATACACATACAAACACACACAAAACATAAAAAATATATAATTATTTTATTCTCTTATTATATACATCGTACTGGGTGTTCTTCAGATATTCCAAGAGTATCCCGTATCTGCATAAAAAACATCATTCTACTTTCGCTTTGCGAATATCTGAATTGCGAAGAGAAATTCTCACAGACACCAAAACGGCGACTCCAGACGATTGACTTTTTAATTAACCCTCGCACGACATTACACGAAATGCACGCACTTCGTGCGATCCTTTTGTTACGTGTGAGACTCGCGTCAGATGTCAGTACGAAGACGACATACATGGCAACTTATCGGGTGGCGGCCGATGTCCTATAATTTTGGCATCCTGGTGTTTATTACCGTAACCCATAATTTCAGTTTAAGGCAGTTCGCCTCGGTGTCGCTACACGAACGGTTTAAGAAATGCGATTGGAGTGCAACTTTATTAACTTAAAGTATCTGACAGGGAAACGGGAATAGGCAAATCGAATTATGCGACGCGACCTGTTGCATTTGATAGAGCAGGAGCATTTATTCTTCCACGCAGATTCGCCAGTCTCGAAAATTATATCAAATTCGCTAAACGATATTCATAGCGCTTCCGTGAAACCTAAAACCGCGAAGTGTCAATATAGTCGTCGCCCCGTAAACAGCGTGCATTATGCTCACGTTCGTACCTTTGCGTGTGAAACATGTGTCTATTATGGGTCGCATATATCTGCACGCACCCGTGTCACCTCGGCCAGGTATGTGTGAGTATGTTCGCATGCATGTTTTGCAAAGTGTCATGCACAACACGTCGAATTCTTCGACTTTCTAGAAGAAAACAAGAGACCTCAGCTATAATTTTCTGATAATCTCTATTGTCAGGGAAATCGAAAGAAATTCAGATATTTTACAAGCAATTACAATTAGACCGTTGTGCTATTATAGTTAAATTATAATGAGATATTTATCTTAGTGACTTTTTTCTGTTCGTAAAGTATTTAAGAAGTTTAAGATTTTTCTCGAAAGAGGAGGCTTCATTTAATTTTTAATCGATAATTTTATAAATTAAATTTCTATTTTCAATTGACAAACTTTGCCGTGACGTAACGCACGTCTCGTACTTTGAATATTAATGTCCATACATTTCGCTAAGATAAATCTCTATATATTCATCGGCCGTTAATGCACTTTTCTAAAGTACACGATTTTAGAAATTTGACAATTTCAACGCGAGCGTGAAGTGCTACGCTAAGACGCTCGTAGCAGATTCGCTCGATCATGCGAGTTTTACATATTGTCGCCATATTTTTTTAAGCAATAACTTTTAATGTAATCGTAATATATATATATATATAATCTATTTTATAATTCTTAAAGGCACACGTCCTTTCACTTTAGATAGAAACACTACTGCGCCGTATGAATAATTGCGCACATGTTCGTCTAAGCGAGTGACAAGATATCAGATTATTCGTCGATGATAGCGATTAATTTAGCCTGTATCTGTCGTTCGTGATATCTATTATTTTTTAATTATAAGTACTTATTTGGGGACTTATTCGCGAATAATTTTCCGTGAAGCCAGCTCTCTAAAAGGAAGTAGTTATTAATTGTTGTTCTTTCTTTTGTCTAAAGGTCATTTGTTTCATGCAGTTGAAACGACCAATGGAGGGATTGTGTGTTTGATATTTGATATATATTTTAATCTAATAGAGTATTTTCTAACACAAGGAGGGTCGTAAATTCTCTCGGTTGTGAGCTCGGTTGTGAAAAAGAGTTCTCCTGCGAAACGCAGTGTGCTCATTCTCCGATTGAGAAGACTCTTCTAAGCGTTATTCTACATTTGATAAGATTTTCTTTTATTGGAAAAATCGTAATAGACATCGGTTTCTAGTAAATGACAACTATATATTACAACAACTTGAGATGCTTCATTAAACTGTTTATCTAAAATAAATTATATGTTTATGCGCTATAACGCAGCTGTAAAGTACGCAGCTGTAAAGTACGCGTTCTCGTATTTTTGTTGTTTAGACCGGTTTAAGATTTAATATGAGATAAATATGCAATTTTCGAACTACATAAAAAAACTAAAAAAAAATATCACCAGCACTTATATTTTCGCATAAAGCGTCAATCTACACGTGAAATCGCTAAAGATCGCATCAGATCGATCGCAATCGATCGAAATTTCGCGTCTTTATTTTCGTGGCTCGCATCAAACGAGCCAGATCGACCTTAGATGTGAAAAGTGTGAAACTTTGCGGATCGATTTTTGTTTAATGGCTCGTAACCAGTGATAGTATTCGAATTAAAGAAAGGAATGGACTTTGGGTATCTACTTAATACGACCTATTTACTTTTAATAAATTTGGCTGTTGTAGTTATTTAGCCAACGATTTGTAGAGAAAGATACTGTGTGTTGGGAACGAGAGCGGTAATATGTCAACGATTGCAAGATGAGGAAGGACGATGATTATGATATTATGAAAATCGAAGAGTAGTTTTACATAGAGGAAAATGAGGAAGCGAAATATGGAGCGTACACGTATTATTGTCTATTAAGTGTTACGTTATATGGCATATTAATAAAACAGTACTGCTATATATAATCACAGCGGTGCCTAATACGCTTAATCCTTGGATTTCCTTTGCGACTAGAATATTTATATTTTTATAATTATCGGAATTTGCAGATTTTCACTGCGAAATATTATTACGTATCTATTTCCTGCCTTAAACGCCTCAGAAAAGAATTAAATAATTGAATAGCTCGGTGAATTAAGGTAAGTATTGCATTTTTCATAAGTTTAATTTTTTTCGCACGTTCATATTTTTTTAGTTTTATTTAAACTCGTTCAAATGGAAAATGGGTTCTATAAATAAGCTTATCGGGGACTCAATTAGCAGGAATGAAATTGCATGTCAGAATCCATTTTATGAGAATACAAGAACTCGA
Source organism: Tetramorium parvispinum (assembly GCA_011638315.1). NCBI lineage: Eukaryota > Metazoa > Arthropoda > Insecta > Hymenoptera > Formicidae > Tetramorium > Tetramorium parvispinum. Next base: position 15,584 of record VBVR01000937.1, on the reverse strand, counting down.
GCTTACTTGGCGACCAACGTGGTCCACTCGAAAGAGAGAGAAAGAGAGAACGATATATATTCTTTTTATTTTGCGAGCGATATTGCCCAGCTCGTTCTGCAACTTTCCAGGAACGAACGTGTACGGGACCGATAAAATACTGATACTTTACTGACTGCTCGCGTTAAATAATTACAGTAATCACAGTAAACCGTTCCATCGACGCACGGTCTTTTTGTTTTTTTCGTATGCATTATTTCATGGTCCCTCTGCAGTTTCCTCGTTCCTTTGGTCAATGCTGCAATTATTTCTGATTTAAGAGTATTAGGAATTATGATTACATTCTCATTGAAGTCGTTCCCGTGATATTAAGCTTCAATTTCTCACCGTATTGCGAGCATATGCTTTACCGCTACCGTTAACGTCTTTAGCGGTCGAAAGATTTTCGCAAAACTCCCGTGTAATTATAGGCTGGAGAGAGTGAGAGAGGCCGCTCTAACGGGAAAGAAGAGACGAATCTGAGACTGAGTTATAGCTTGATATTTAGATTGATACGGAAAATGAGACGATTTCCCGGATAACATCCGTTATGAATAAATTTTGTCCCTCATAATGGAAAAATAATATAAAAGTAAAATGATTGCGATGTCAATCGTGAATGCATCGATTTATCGTTGTAACAATTAATAGTGAAATTTTATAGAACAATATTAAAATACGAATTAGAATTAGAATACACAAATTTATTAGATTAACATGACCGCGCCATTTTATTCAGAAATTATTATAGTTCTTGTCCAAGTTGCGTATCGTTGTTTTACGAATATATTGAGAGAGTGCGATTGTCATTGCACTACAAAAATCTATCATTACTTTATCGTTGAATTGATAGATGAATTGTGCTACGAAAGTAATGCTACGATAATTTGTGTAATGCAGATGTCATTCAGTGAAGGTATCGACAATGCGGAACAATGTAATTATCTTGCGCGATCGTGATGAAAGTGGACAATATGTGTAATCGCACTAACACTAACATAACTCGTAACACCAGGTCCTGGTGCAACAATTTGCTTGTAGTTTGGGAGAGAGCAAGAGTCACAAATTTGAGAACTGTATTCAACTGCCCCAACTTTTTCTTCCTGCCAGAAGATCACACCTGCTATTATGGCGCATTCAGCCAAGGTAAAATATCCGATGCACGCAAGCAATCTTTTCAATCGTTTCCTCACGAAACAAAGGAGCACTTCGCAACGATCTTCGCGTTCCTTTTAAGCGTAAAAAAAGATTTCTGATGGGTACACATCCTACGTGCGTGCTGAAAATTGTTCGAATGTAAAAGATTGGAAATAATGAGTAAAAAAGGAACTGCGCCATTTACTGCGTCAGAGGGTTCGGCTGTAGGCTACCATCAATGGTATCATCATCAATGGTAAACGGATGCCGCGAAGAAATGTAACTCTTTCGAATGATGCGATTTCTAATACATATTTCTAAAGTTTATCTTTTTTAGAAGAGCAATAGATACGATTATAATATCAATGAACTTTATTACTATATCAAAATGTCACTTTGAGAAAAGATGAATATCTTAATGTTGAATTTATAAATATATTTCTAATGAATCTAACATTCAGATTATATGTTTTCCATTGCAAATATTGTAACTACTATTCAAGATCGACGAAAAGCTATCCGCGGAGAATGGAATATAATTTCGAAACATTTTACGACAAGATCTATATTTTCTCTATTAATTGATTAAATCATAACTTATATTACAAATATACTATACATTTAGAAGGTGTTATTGATTTATCTCTTGATTTATTGATTAACTTCATTTCATAACTGCTTCATCGAGTCTTGATTAATGTGTTTGGTAAATTGTAATTGTTTATTCCTGACTTTTCTCAGGTATTACACGATGTGCGATGCATTCAATGCATATTACGCGTTCTCTTATTATTCTTGCTTTATTATGATTTTCCCATTCTCATGATTACAGAGATCTAGCCTAATATAGGTGAAGTAAATCAGCTGCGGGATATTATCCGTTGTAATATTCCTAATAGTTTTTTCTTGCCATAAAATTACTCCCAGTATCCATTCTCTTCACCAAGGTCACCAACTTATCTCGTTCCTCCTGTCTTTCCGTCCCCACCTACTCTCTTCCGATCTATCTTGATTCCTATCTCCCGTCTGTCGGATACGTATACCTTTGCCGACGGTTACGTTAAATGTGCAATATAAAGATCTCATCACTGATTTTTTTTTAGATTTATACATTTTTAAGTGTATAGGAATTGATTTGTACAAACTACGGAAGAACCTCTTGTAAGAGACAAAGATATTTTTCTCGAACGATTCGATTCATGTTTTGCAATCCATAAAATCCTCGATTATCATCAAAGTGTATATCTTAAATATTTATTGAGAAAAATTCAATTTTTTAATTAAAAAATTTAATGATAAATTAAATGATAACTTTCTTAATTTACTGATTATAATCAACGCGTCGAGAATTAAACGATCTCTCTTCTCTTCTCTCCTTTTTCTCTCTTTCTCTCTCGCAGTATTTTTAAAATGTAATAAAATTTATTACTTTCACGGCAGTAAAGATGATTGAGATGATTCAAGTGTTATATAGGAAGAAACATTCATCAGCGATAGTTTCGGTTGGACCTGTGTCGCGCCGTAATTCCTTGATGTTGTCGGAGTCGCTCGTGCGTATGCAAACTCGGCGCAACAACCAGCGACGGTTCGTGGCGCACGCAGAAAAGGAAAGACGAAAAGAAAACTGGCCGCACCGTCTGTGCGAACATTCGCCGAGATACTGGATTCCTGCTGTGAGATGAACCACACTGATGTTACAAGGCTGAATAATTCAATATTGACGGCAGACGCGCCTCTTGCCGCAGATTGTACGCGTTTATGTGACAATGTAACTGCAATTTGTCCATTTACTATGCACAGGACGATCCCGCTTGTACCGGGTGACAAGACGTAAAAAATTCTCTGTCCTTTCTACCATTCGAATTCTTTTCTCCTTCTCTCCATTCCTTTCATTCTTCCCTCACACTTTTTTTCGCAGGAAATCGAAGAACAGAATGCATAGTAATCTAATTACAAATATATCTCGTATCTTCGACTGCTGAATCTTTTAGGCCGCATATTTTTGCATATACAAAATAAATTCATTCATTTTATTTATGATATTTTGTTTGTTATAGTCAAACTAGTAATTTTTTAACAATTAAGTACTTTAGCATTATTTTTATTTATAATATAAATAATAAAAATGTCTTCATCCAATCGGACCAAAATTACTCGGTGCACGATTTTGCTAGATTAAAAAAATATAAGTAAAAATGTAAAAATATTAGGAACAAAAATCCAGCCCGATTAGATGAAGGTATTTTTATTACTTTTATTATTCTTATTAATGATCAAAGTTATTTTTATTGTTACGGATGCAACACAAGGAAATGTTAAAACACGGCTTAGATTATAAAGATTGAGAAATTCGTTTCGTGAGACTCATTCGCGCACACGCAATGTATATCTCGCTTTTTTCAAAAGAGTTATTTTATGCATGATTAGTTAAACAGCTTATATTGGGATCAAAATAACGAAGGACAAAACGTGCAATACAATCACATAATTATGTGAATAAGGTTCGGAGCTTTTCGAGTATATCGCTTATTACGTATTTTCTGTTTATTTCCGTAATTACTATGCACATATGTGTGCCGTCAAATACAATATGCAAGTCAAGAGAAGGAGTCAACTACATTGGTTATTTTTTATACTTTTAACTCCGTATTGCAGTGCACGTCATTTTTTATTGATTTACGTGTGTGCGTATTTTCTCGTTCTATATGTAGACTTAAAGAATATGTTCGACGAAGTCCGATAACAGAGCGATACCAACTGGGGACAACTTATCCATCATTTAACTTATCTATTATTCTTTTACAAGTATAATTTGTTACAGCATTTAAAAAGAACACAAAGTTAAATTTCGTTTATCAAGAGACTCAATAGTATTTCGTGTCAAGTATATTTTTCATAAAGTATATTCTTTTAAAAGCGGCACTACAGTGCATATCCTTTATTAAATATGTACATCTTATACAAACAAACGATCTCAAAGAACAGATCTAATCATATTAATCTAAGTCCATTTCTCGAATAAGAATGACAATGCATTTTCAGAAAAACAGTAGAGTAGTGTTCTGTGACATATAACTTGATATTTTATATGACAGACACCATGGAGAATTACTTTGAAATCGAGCTGTTAAATTATTTCAGCTAAATTTCATTCATTTAAGTTATAATAGCGCAAAATAGATTTGTATGATTTTAATATATTGGTATTATATATTTATAATGAAGAGAATTTATATATATATATATATAAATATATATTATTCGGATTTACTGATGAAGCATTATTATGTTACTTGTATTCTATTTTTTTTTCGCTAAAGAAAGTTACAAGTGTATCGTATAAATTTTAATTAAGTGTCTTGCAAGAAATTACATATATATATTTTTTATATTCTTAATGATGGTTACCGTATTAAATAAAAGAATAAGGCGGAATGCGCTTGGATAGTTAGAGGATTCTGATTGAAACGAAAATAATAATGGTTATAACTGAATTGTGCAGAAATTATCTGCACGCGATGTACTTACTTCCTTCTCGTTATTTACTTAATTATGTTTTGCTTTATTGCCGCACATAAAAGTGCGGGAAAGCATCTCTATCTGGATCTCCTTGAAGCAAAAGATTACGGGAATATTATTTCACCGAAGAATGTTTACCGTTTCTCAGCAAAATAATTTGTTTCGATAATGTTGATTCGTCACTTGATTCATTTACATGTAATTTGTGCAAATTTCTTTTTATTTTGCCTGATGAATAGTCAAACTCGAGACGAACGCTATCATCTGAATCGCGAACTCGAGAATAATCTCTTATGAACGTGATCTTCTGAGATGGAGAATGCTTTCTCTTCGTTCCGTCCGCTTACTATCCTGTTTGCAGATATAGATCAAACGTGTCTCATTTCCGATTCACGATTTCTTAGATAGAGAAAGCAAAAGAGGCAGGCATGAGAAACGGGAAAGATATTTTTGCTTAATCTTAAATCTGTCTGTCAATCTGCTCGGAATGTATATTAAAGAAAGTCGAATGGAACAGCGGAACGAGTTCTTCATATTTTTCTGCAAAAAGAATACAGTGTTCGCAAGAACTGATAGTAATTACAGGAGACATAGTTATCAGCCGAAAATCACAGATCCCGGATGGTAGATACGTAACGGGTAGAAGTTCGTACGGCTGCAGGGTGGGCCGAAGAAACCGGTTTTACCTAATGACAGACTACCTACTTTGCAGCCAAGCCGAGCGGATTTTAACATGGTTTTCTTGTTTCAATAACGCCGAACTTTTGATTTAGTTTCACGATAAATGGTCATCACTTTATTTATGAGGTGCGCGGTTTTATATTGATGCTAAATTGCATATGTTAATTTTTTAACTTGTAACGTTGGTAGACGTAAGTTGCTTAACATAATTCACGTTTAGAAATTTGTCATTTAAAATATTAACAAGTAATCTTTTCATTGAAATAGCTTTCTTTGTCATTTTACTTAATTTTTCTTCTTTGTTGATATCAATTTAACATAAAAAGAAGTATATTTCAAATAAATGTCTATGACTTTGCTTTAATCAATCTTGAATTTAATATCGAATCTTACATGAATAATCATTCCGGTTTTTAGTTAAGCAATTTCGGTTATTTTCTAATCAAAAGATGTTTTTTGGATTATCTGTGCATCTGAAAAAATATATTTTTTTATAATTCCAAATATGATGTTTTCACTTGATACAAATATGGAATTCTTTATTTTAATTCTTTAAATATGTTTTTCATACAATTATACAATTATTTCAGGGTATTCATGTTCATATTTGCATTCACTACCTAAAATTCTTAAATACGTCAATAGATTGACATTTGTTCAAGCACAATGTGCTACATATACATAGCATGCTATTTTATTCTTGCAGCTAGTTTATTTTAGATATGCAAAAATAAATTGCATTTGAATATCTAGTGGATATCCCGAATGTTAGCTCCATGTCCGTATCCATATCTTACCTAACCGGTTGAGGGCAGAGAAAGTTAACAAGAAGAATTAAAACGGTAAATTGACCTCGTCATCGTATGTCCACGTATCTTAAATTGGCCATATGATAATAATATTACGATGCTTAATTAGTTTTATTGAATTTTGTTACAAACAAGTTATATTACATTCTCTGTGATGTTTCAAACTGCTTGTATCGACATTACAACTATAGTTTGAACAGTCGATATATCTAGAAGCTGCAAGTGCAATAAAGTCGGTAATGGCCCAGTAAAGACCAACTAACAGTAACATTGCATCAATATTATAATTTTCCATCCAACAACATAAGTGTAATATAACTCATGCTGTACATAACAATTATATTATTAAATAGGAAATTATAATATTGATGCTACATTACTGTCGGTTGGTGTTTACTGAGTTAGAGTTTTACAGATAATATAAACCCTGGTGTTCCGTTAAATTTCTAACATTTTATAATTTATTAGTCTCGCAACACTTTTTATTATAATGAATTGTAAAATAATAATCGCATCAACAGCAGGAAATAATATCGAACGTCGGTAGTTGTTCACACAAGTTCCGCGTTGAATTTTGCACAGGTACTGTCGGCATGTGAACAAAGGAATACAACGTCTGTATTCTGTGCAGCCGTTGTTTCCCATCGGTCGGTCTCCATTCCCTCCGTTTACCGTCGATAAGCGAGTGGTTTTGGTTACTGTGCTCCAGGATCGCTTCGTATACCTGAATCAAGCAACCACTTGTGCTCGTCTTGGATGCTCGATACATCCTTCGAAGGTACAGGAGGGGGGAAGGTTGTTTCTACCCTTGTTTTCCTTCTCTGAGACGGAGACCTCCGTTAGGGGTGGAGAAAACTCGAAGGACCCGAGAGAGAGCCCACGAAGATGCGTGGTAGCCGAGCGTGAAAACGAGTTCACTGGTTATATATTTCTCGGTTCGCCGGGGCGTTAAAGTGTTGAAATTTCATTGAGGATCTAATGAAGCGCGCCGGATAAGGTCTCTCCTTCTCTCGCGCGGGCTGTTTGTTCGTAGGGTGGATGGCCCTTCGAGATGCGTAAGCGAATTTACATGCTTCAGGATGGTTCTCGGTTACTCCGTCTCTCGGAAGACCGGAGTACGGAGCTCGAGCTTTTCAGCCAGAACGTCCTCGTGTTTGAGAGGGACCCCCATCTTGCATTTCATTAACTTTCCCTTAGTGTTTTCTCCGATATATGTATTAATAGATTTTTAAACATTTTATATTAGAGTCGAATGATGAATCTAAGAATCAATAGAAATAATTGTACATTATTCAGCTTGGAAGAAGATTGTGTTTTAATAATACTGCATTTAAATCTATCATAAAAATATGTAGTTGCAAATTGCACAACAATCATCTTTAAATACTGATTACAATCATCTTATTCCTTGCTTCTTTTGATAATTTTAATTATAATGTAAAAGAGAAAGACGTATAGTTAATATGCATTCCCTATAAATATATTCTAGAGAAATGTGCGAAAATTACCTGTAGAAGCGATCATTCACATCGCGTCCCTACTAAATCGATAAAAAATAATCGCCGATGTTATTCTTTTACAACAGCTACAACGAACAGTTTATAATAGACTATCCAAGAATCTTAAGAATAATTTTAAAAGAGAAGAGAAAAACTGTTTTATGCAGATAATGTTAAAATATTTTGTGAAGTTAGATTCTAAAACTTTCGAACAAACATGAAGCGTAAAGTTTAGAAAAATTTATACTTAAACAGTATAAGCCCAGAGAAAGTTATTCGATAATAATTATGTTATTTTTGTCTACAATATATATCTGTGGATCACCCGCAGGATTTAGGTAGGTGTAACTTGAACGGCGCGCATATGGGTCGGCTTCCGTTCTGATTGCCCTTTCGAAAGTTTTTGCATTGAAATTTCACACACGTGTAGCTATCAAAAGCTGCCGGTGTAATTGTGAGAAATAGTACGCGACATTACCCCGAAGGGTGCTAAGTCGAGAAGACTCCCTCTGCAGGTTGTTCCCGTCTTCAAGTCGGCCAAATGGATCAAAGAAGAACTTTGCTGCTCTCGCTCGTCTTTTATCAGCGGATCGTACCGTCCTTGGGATATATAAATACGTCTTTCTCGTGGCACAAATAGGCGATCAGCATATGTTAGGAATGCAAAACCGTGAGAGATCCTGAGCGTTCGTCGTACTCGAAACTTTCGATGCTACGAAAATGCTGATCATCAGGGATTGGGTTTCATTTTGGGACAGTGATCCTTCGAGCGGGATGCTGAATAAAGGTTGCCAGACATATACCGCATGATTTATTTTTTTTTATTAAGTTTATTTTATATATCGACAACAACACGTCATACATTAGAAAACAGAAGGTTTCTTGAAGCAAACTCGAATGAAAAGTTTTGTGGAACAATCCGAGAGACACTATGTGAGTGTGCCGCGCCATCATCTATGGAGTCGTATATATATAATATTGCGTGTTCTTGTGTTTTCATATATGTAGCGTGTATGTATTTGTATGCATTTCCATGTGTTTTGCACGTGTGTGGTTGTATATGTGTGTGTCTCCGTGTACTACAATACTCTCTCTCTCTCTCTTTCTCTCTCGTATCCTCTCTTTTATTTTCTCATTCTCGCGCCCTTTCGCTCTTTTCTTTTTCACGCTCTTTCTCTCCCGCCCTTTCGCGCTTCTTTCGCTACATATACGCATGCATACGTTTTTTCCGCCCACCTTTCTCTCCCTCTCTGTCTTACTTTCTGACATTTCGCGTGCGCTCTCCTCTCTCGATGTACCGCGAATCGATTTGCGATATTTCTATAGAACTGAACTCGAACTCGGAACCAGGAAGCTACGTGAGATTGAACGAAAATCATAATTGTTTCTCATTCGATCTCGCGTCTTGAGTTGGTAGTCAATAGCTTCCGCTTTCTTTTGCGGCCCCTCGCGCTTGTCCTTTTTCTTACATCTCTTTCGCTACCCTCTGTTTTTCGCCTGTCTCTCCCTCTCTTTCTCTCATCAGCATTCGCACGTTCTCGCTTTCTCTTTTTCTCTCTCTTTCATTCCCTCTCTCTCCCTCTTTCTCTCTATTTCTTTCTCTCTGTTTCTATTTGTGGTGAATAGTCTCCGAAAATACTATGTGTTGCAGTGAAAAAAAAAATACATAATAATATATAATGTATAACGCGCCAGAGAAAAAAGACGCTGCTCGTCCAAGATAAACGAAAGATTTCGATATCGGTCGCGAGGGGTGCAAACTTAAATTGAGATTCCAAACGAAAGAAATTCGCACGAGGCGCCCTCCGCGTTTCATCCAGCCGCGCGCGGAATTTCGCACGATTACCGTTCTGCCATTTTTGGTGCCTCTATCTCTCTTTCTCTCTCTATCTATCTATCTATATATAATATAATATATTTATATTTATATATATTATTTTGTTTCTTTGCTTCAAAAAGCGGCAGTGCATCGTCGTCGAATTCACTCTCGGGCTTTGAGAAGGGAGGGCGATCGTTCTTTCTCTCTCTCTCTCTCTCTCTCTCTTCTCTTTTCCTCACACACACACACACGCGCGCACACACACGCACACATATACACACACACACACACTCTCTCTCTCTCTCATTTTCTCTTTCTCTTTATCACTCTTTTCATTTAATATTCTTCTAGGTTCAATTCGCGACGAAATAGTCTTGAATCACTCTTCGTCTCACGGCCACGATATATATCTAGGAACGTCCGGGGTTTCGTCCGACGGCCTTTCGCAGCAACGAGATGTAAATTTTGACTCCCGTGCCGAAAGAGGTGTCTTTCACATATCTCTTCATATTTAGCCAAAGATATACAAGAAAAACTAGCCGCGCAGCGCGAACCAGCGATGCAATTCACCGCGCCTCCTCTTGCAATAATTTATGTACAATTTTACAACCTACGACGCCGCCGACGATATAATTTTATTCTCCTTATAGTTCACTTTTAAGTACACGAATAGGACCTAGACATCGTTAATTTTTTTCATCTTTACACTATACTAACGAAATCTAAACGTTCAATTTTCATTTTCACCACACTAGGAATAATAAATTTTGCCGTATCGTTAGTATACCTTTATAGAAATATGCTTACAAAAATAGAATTTCGTGAGGCGCGGAAAACGCGTCGCTGCCGGATGCGGGCGAGTTTATAGGAATTTCTCTTTCATCTTCACTTTGATTCGGGAAGTAGCCTCGTGCCATCCCTTAGCCCTAACTTTTATTTTCATCGCTCGGCGACCGAAATACCGCGAGTGTGTGATTTTTCCCTTTTGCACGCTTCTCTTTCTCTCTCTCTCTATATATATATGTATATATATCTCGTGCCGCGCAGACCACTCGGACGCTTGTCCCCGTGCGAATAATTTTTAGCGTGTGAATTTTCTCCCTCGCGCTAACTTTCGTCGCTCGCACACTTTCTTTCGACCACTCTTATCCTCTCTCACTCTTCTTCTCTCCCTATGTAATCTTGCACGCATTCGCGCACGCATTCACGTCATTTTTCTCTTCTCACGTATCTTTCAGCGTTCAATATCTCTTTCGCATTTCTCATTCTCTCTGTATCTCTTTCACATGTCACAATTGTCACGCTCTCACTTATATGCTCAACCTTACTGTCTTGCATCAATCGATCTTAGTATTCTCTCATTTTAATCGTTCAAGTCGATCTCTTCGTTTCTTTTTGTATAGTTTGCCAAGAACGTATATGTGTCTCGAAATTGTGAACAACTTATATATCGTTTCGCTGTCAACGCATCATGTACATACAATAATACAATCTCTCAATCGCCGTAAAAACGGTGACAATTATAATCACGATAGGGTAGTAATAACATAATGTATATAGTATGGGGGAGGGGAATGGACTTAAACCGTCAACGAACAATATCAATAATAATAGGTGGTGGATGACTGACAATAGTTAATCGCAATAATAATAGTAATCATAGCGATAATCGTTATAAAGATGTAATTTGTCTTTTTTTTGTTTTCGTATGCACAATAACCTCTTTTGTCTTCTCTCTTTTTTTTCATTCACGTGCACTCTCACGCGCGCTCCTAAACTTCAAGGTAACATCATCATTTAGACTCGTCATTACAATATTACATTATTAGATTACATTATATCATAATACGCTAGCGTTTATTCGATAAATTTTACATACTTTGATACGCAGTATGATGGTTTCAAAAACGGTCATCGGCCAACCAAATTTTGTTCACACATCAATACACCTACGCTCAGTAGTCGAAGTAATTTGTACTTGTAGCCATATATTATAAATATTTTTAGTAGTTCGGCCTCTCTTTCTCTCCTTCGCTATCGTTTCGCAACTTTTTCGTATCTCTCTTGTTCCATTCGGTCGCCAGTAGTTCGAGGCCCTACACATTTTTTTCTTTTGATACGAATATTTAAATATTATTTTACCACCGTTTTTTCCTGTCCCGTTCTCTCCCCCTCTTTCTCTCGCATGCTCATTTTCTTTCTCATACACACACACACAAAACTCTCTCACTTGTTTCGTTCTCTCTTTCGTTCCCTTTTCCTACCACCCTATCTTTCGTCACCGTAAACTTTCGATCTGACGAAATTTTTACAAATCACGGAAGTGATACGCTTCCGATCTCTCGTCATTTTCGTTTACGCCACTTGTTAACTCTTTTTTTTCGCCTGTGTGACGCCTAAATGGTATCGACGTATCTTTGCCAAAAATATATAAAAAAGACATAATCGCGATTTTTCTTCGAAATCGAAACAAGCGTGTTTCAGCTCGAATGAACGAGAGCGCCAAATACTACGGACAGAGGGACAGAGTTCGTTTCCGCTTTTATTTTCTACGCGTTTAACGTTCGCGATTTTGTCCCTTCGGCTCCTCCTTCCTGAGAAATCCCGCGAACGTCGCACGCGACTTGTGGACCGCGAAGTGAAAGTCTAGGTAATGTCTTTGGATGGCCGTCGCGAGGAGAGACATTTACAATTCGTGGCGCCCGCTGATAACGGCGAGTGAAAAGTTCTCGCTGATGACCAACCGGATGTCTCTCTTCGCGCGCGTTATCCGTTTTGGCGCCCTCGATATTCCGAGCCCGCATCGAAATCGAGGCGCGGTCACCGGGCGACCGAGAATCATTCCCGAAAATGTACAATAAATTTCTCTCGGTTTTTCGCGTCACCTCTCGCACACAAGACTACTCGTTTCACCAAAGTACACACTGCCACAAAACGCTCGTTAAGACCCGCTCGATTTCCCTCAATGCATTCGTTTATTCCTTTCCCCTCTATAACAGCTTTTTCGTCTTCTCTTTCTTCCTTTTTTTACAATAACTTTTTTTTTAGAACATCCTAAAAACCACGAGAGGATAGATAAAGTCGATATCTTTTAATTCTTTTTTTATACACCTAAACGTTACTTGCATCCATTACGGACGGGACCGCCGGTGACCAAGCCGTCAATTGCGATAGTAGGATTCAACCTCTGCTGACATTTCGTCATTTCCTCCCTTCATCTCGCTTCGCTCACGTCCTATCGCGCTTACATTCTATCACTTTCTCACTGTCGCACATCTTGGTATTCTCACGCACATTGTTATCGCTCGCACTCTCTCTCTCGCTCTCTTTTTCTCTCTCTATCTCTTGCACACTGTCACATGCTCTCATGGTCACCTATTATTCTTTCGCTCGATTTTTCCCTTTCTCTCGTTTTCTTTTTTTTCATCAAATTAATATTATTATCATGAATCCTCGCTACGAATATGTCGCCCCCTTATTTTTGTCTGCCGCATCTAACGTATTTCTTTTTTTATCTTTCGAAATGCAACCGCGACCTTTATAAAAATGTACACTTACTACGTTTAATTGTCATCATTTTCATCATTTAAGATACAACAACATACTATACGTATATGGCTCTACAGATGTTCGCTTGCACTGTAACTCAAACGTGTGTCGTGAATATCTCCCTGCCGTCCGTCGGCCGTCGGCGCCAAAATCGACCGATCGACGACGAGAGCGGTTCTCTCTCGAGGAGGATCGATGGCGCGCGCGCGCTGAGTCGCGGGAGTACCGTACTCTCGTCGTTTAGGCCCGTGTTTTGCTCTTTATTTTTTTTTCTCGTTGACGGAGAGGCATCGATCGCGTCGTGTGGTACATTGACGTCGCGGAGCCGTCTCGCCGATACTCGATCGACCGATCGCGCGAACGTCGACGGACTTTTTGGGAGTATGGATTTTTAGTGTTTATTATTCTTAAATTTGTTTTTTTTTCTTTTTGGAAAAATTAGGACCTTCCCGCGTGCCGAGTCGCATGGCCACTCGGACACATCGAGAGTTCTTGTTTAGAAACTCCTACCCGCGTTATGCTTCTGTCGGGGTACCCGCAGGCAACACTTCCCGGGCTGCGTGATCGTCTTACATCCCTTCGCAACCGTCCTCGCAAAACAGCCGACGGCACGGTTTGCGCTACCGCTTGCTACCATTGTTTCGGTTTTTCTTTTCTTTTTTTAGTTTTTCAACACGAGTTAATAGAGCTCGATGGGCATAACGGCCTAATGAGAAAATCAGGATGTTAATTTCCACGGATGTATAAAACGCACGGATTATCGCGAATTCGTGGGCCAATTCTGTTTCTCCGTTTTCTCTACCTACGCCCGTGTCGGTTACGTTGCACGGCTTTTACGACGATTATAATCGACACGCCGTGCCGCGATCGATTCGAGAGGCTGCTCGACCCGCGCATCGGGGGGAATTACACGCGTCGATCGATTTTTTTGATTTTCACCAGCGAGCCGCAACGGGAAGAGATCTCGCGACCTCCCCCCGCCCGACTCTCCGATCCCGGTCCGCGGGTCGGTTCCTCGCGAATCCGTAGTCTCATCATGATTTTCACTGTGTTGCGAGCGGGCGGGCCCCAGTCTCGTTGACCATGGCGTGTGTGTTAAACTGGTCGCCGTGTCGCGGCGGCACCAGGCGGTATACTGTATACAAATATCATTAAGTTTTATCATTACAATATAGGATCTTTTTTTTCTTGTTAAGTTTATGTGGCATGTATATACGCATTGTCATGGGAAATGAGAACCAGTCTTATGGCGCCTGTCTGTTAAGCGCAGGCATATTCTGTAACGTAAAAATATATACATCATCTGTGTGGTATGTATAGTGCTGCTCTGTAACTCAAGATTTTACATCCAGTTAATTGCATCTCGTTTAAGTCCTGTACAAAAATGTTCAGCTACGCTTTGAGGCAGATTCAGCCCCGATCGGGTAAGCCCGAGTCGCGCGCGTCTCCCCGTAAACTGCCGTCGTTGATTCTTCGGGCATTCTTCGAAGAAGAGATCCGCGGCGAGAGACGTTTTACGAGACTATCACGCGAATCGCTCTTGCGGGAGAACGATCCTCTCCTTTCTACGCGCGCGGAGAACGCGCGACCCAGTCTCACGGGGCAAGAACGAAGCGGACCCGCGGGTAGGTTACCATTGTTATTTTTTTTTGTTCACAAACTGCACGGCAACTAGTGTTCTGTTTATCAATTTTTATTTCTGCTGTTACGTCTGTCTATTACTGCTGGTACCTGTTTACTGTGTTACGTATGCGTATGCGTGTGCCAGTGTAATATACGTGTCCTCGTGTAGAATGTCTCTGTCCCGTGTCGATCAAATGGTCGTGTGAGGATGGCGTAATCCGTGTGGTGTCCTACTAGTGTGTGACCAAACGTCTCCCATACCTTATCATCGTCGTATTATCATTAAATATCATTAGTATACTATATATAATATTATATCGAAAATAACGGATAATACAACACGTAGGGAATCGAGGGGTTGCGCGTGGATAAGGGGGGAGAGGTAGGGGGGAGGGGAGCTAGTTGAGGATAGTTGGTGTTTTCCGTGGGTGGGTGGCTCGAGGGTGGAGAGGACGTCGAGGGACATTGGTTATGGGGGAGTCGAAAGGGGCGCTAGCTGCTAACATCAGCTTGGTGGTTGTTATTTCGGGGCGTTACGCGCGTCCGCGCTCGCGATCGGTGCTCGAGGACGTGGTCGTCGCGGGAGACGCACCGATCGGCGCTCGGCGTCGAGGTCTCTCGCGCGAGAGGACGGCCAAGGGGGACCAGTCGTCGCGACGCGAGATCTCGAGCCGATCACCGAGTGCTGGGGGTCAACTCATCCGGCGCGACTCGCCGATCGCGAGCGCTTGGGCGGCATTAATGAGCGGCGGAGCTAAAGTTACATGGTCTCCCCACACGTGTGCGTACAATCGTAAACAAAGTCTTTTTCATTACAAGTCTGTCTACTAAAAACACTAATGATAAATACGTTATCCGGCGGGTTCTTTATACTGACTGGATTATATTCCGGAGGATTGATTGAACGGGTTATTTTCGGCGGAGGGGGGG
>VBVR01000936.1:0-37547 GCA_011638315.1 Tetramorium parvispinum | reverse complement strand
CTAATAAAATGGATTTCTTCTAACTTGGAAGGGGGGGGTTTAACCCCAACCCCCCCCCCTAGAATCCGCCAGTGAGTGAGTACATCTCTCACTGTTTGTTAATTCTGTAAATCTACATGTAAAGAAGAAAATTCTTTGTAATCGTACGTTTAATGTTTACAGACACATGCGCAGCTCAAGCAATATTTACCCATCATAAAAGACAGTCCTGTGTATCCGATAATATACGATAGTAATGGAGTTGTTTTATCTCTTCCTCCTATCATCAATGGTGATCATTCAAAGATCACGGTCAATACAAAAAATATTTTCATCGAATGTACAGCAACTGATCTTACAAAGGTACACGCATAATATAATCCTAATTTATATTTTTTTTTTGCAAGCAAGATCTAAAACTAATAATGTAAAAATATAAAATGCAAATAATTAATACTATTAATATGTAAAATAATAAACGCTTTATCATACAAATTATTGCAAATTATCATAAGTAATCTGCAGGCAAAAATAGCGGTGGACACTATAGTCAGTGCTTTCAGTCATTATTGTAATACGAAATATACAGCTGAAATTGTGGAAGTGGTGTATCCTGATAAACAAACTTTCTATTATCCAGAATTGAAATATCGAATGGAAGAGATCAACTATAATAAAGCAATTAAATACATTGGTATCAAGTATGTAATCAAATCTTTCCCTTCATGCGTATAATTACAATTACAGATGACAAGGTAGTCGTTTAAAAATATTCTCGATACCTTCGTGTCTGCAGGCAAACACCGGATCAAGTTGCGGAGTTATTGTCAAAGATGTCTTTAAAATCCAAGGTAAAAGACAAAGAAACGTTAACGGTGGAAATACCACCAACGAGACACGATGTGATACATTTTTGTGATATTTATGAGGATATTGCCATCGCTTACGGATATAACGAAATAAAAAAGACTATACCACACATGTGGACAATCGCAGCAGAGGTAAATATTCTGCGATTAAATATAATGTCATATATTGATGTACATAATACGTGGGCGTGAATTACAGTTTCCACTCAACAAACTTACCGACCAAATACGAGTGGAATTAGCTCAAGCAGGATTCACCGAAGCATTGACCTTCTCTTTGGTATGGTTCAAAAGTTTTCACTTTTTCGTGAAATACTATCTTTGATATGTCGTGCTGTAATTTGCATTTACTTATTTTATAGTGTTCGCGTGAGGATGTAGCGGACAAATTGGGACATAAGATAGAAAATATACCGGTAGTTCATATATCCAATCCAAAAACATTGGAATTTCAGGTAAACCGAGTACACATTGAACCTTCATGTTCTCATAAAAATCCTCGAAAACTTTTCATCAGAATTGAGTAATACTATTCTTAATTCTTTTTTCTCACTCATTATAACGATGTATATGTGACATGACATTATGCGCATAATTAATTTACATTAAATTTATATTCAAAAAGCTACTACACATTTTGTAAGTAATCCGTACAGTATATGTAACAAGTAATAAATCTGAACTATTTTGCTACTTGCAAAAGAATAATGTAGAAAGAGAAATTAAATTTGAGAAATTAGATGTTTAAAAAAATAGGAAAACATTAAAGTAAGAATATTAAAGATACAGAAACTCGACTGTAATTGTCTGAACGAATTGAAATATTTTATATTTTAAATTGTAATCGTCTAATCCGAAATATAAAATATTTTAATAAATATAAATTGTTGCAGGTCGCGCGTACCTCACTTTTACCGGGATTACTTAAGACGATATCTGCGAATAAAAAAATGCCTTTGCCTCACAAGCTGTTTGAAGTTTCCGACGTTGTATTGCGAGACGATAGGACGGAAGTCGGAGCACGCAACAATCGCCGTTTATGCGCAGTATATGCTAATAAATCGGCTGGTTTCGAGATAATTCACGGCCTAGTAGACAGAGTATTATTACTATTAGAGATACCTTGGAGCGTAAACAAAGACAAATCTGGATATTACTTGCGCGCAGCTGATGGTAAGATATATGATTTCTTAGGTATATTGTATGTATTTTTTCGATCAAATAACTATGGCATATAAAACTTGTGAAATAAGATTGAGCGATATAAAAATTTATTGTATTTTGCAGACCCAACATATTTCCCTCAACGATGCGCCGAAATTGTCTGCTTCGGTGAGGTGATAGGAAAGATGGGAGTTCTACATCCTGATGTACTCTCAAAGTTCGAATTAAATATTCCATGTTCTGCAATGGAAATAAATATCGAGCCATTCGTGTAATAAGAAGCTAAGCAAATGTGTAAATAACAGTTACAATGATACATTTGCCGAAATCAAGTATAGTCTCCATCATAAATTGTGAATTTATAATTTTTTTAAAAATAGAATTTGTGAAAAAATTTATTTAATTTTGATAATTAAGATTACGTGTGTAAAAACGCTTTTACAAATAACACTTTAAATATATTTATGATATGATACATCTTGAATATAATGTTTGCTATGTAACGACTAGATCATAGGGAGAAAGACAAACATTTCTGAAAAGATTTAGAAAAGTAAGTATACATTCGGTATTTCAAAGAAAAAGTACATAAAGATAAAGATACAAAAAAGTATATAACATCTAAATATTTAAAGTACTCTTTTCTATAGAAAACATCTTTAATGTAGAAAGTACTTTAAATATTTAGATGTTATGTACTAATGCAACCTCATGTTCCTCAATTGTCTCCTTTGTATGATTTTGTATGATTCAAGAGATTTATGCTATCAAGTAATAATATAAAAAAAGACATTTCTTAATCATCCACTTCTGATCATTTTTAGATCTCGAGAGAATAATCAATCTTTTCTTTTAAATATTTATATGGTGAGAAATCGACTTACGCTTAAATATGTGGAAAAGATTACTTATTTAAACAACAAAAAGGTCGATATTTGCTTCGAAGCGCTGCTTTTCTCTAGTTTTCCATTATTACTCTCAATACGCAAATAGAAGTTTACTCATCGATATAATCATTTCCGAGTCGCTTATCACGGTAGATCGTCACGAGAAGACCGGAACGGTCGAGCGGCGGCGGGAGAGACGCAGTTGAAATTACGCGCCACGCGCGACTCTGGCGCCGCGGCGCGGGGAACGTCGGAAGCGCCGGTTCGCCCGTCGGATGTGAGACCCGCGGTGGTGACCAGCCGCGAGAGGTGGTATTGAGGACTGTTGAGGACTCTCGCCGTCGTCGGCCATAGTGAAAATGGCGGGTATTAGCTTACGTGAATGACGACGACTGTGCTCCCGAGAGCTTATTGTCGCACAATCGCGGTGGAAATCGAGTGTACGGTGTGTGCTTCGCCGCGGTACGGTTATACCAGCGGGGTAACTGTGTGTCATATGATTTATCTGGGGGGTAAAGATGCAGAATGTAGCACAAGGAACGACCTCGGATAGCCAGAAAAGCCACGAGAAGCAGCAGTCAGTAGCGGCATCGGCAGCAGCAGCAGCAGCAGCAACATCAGCAGCAGCAGCAGCAGCGGCAGCACCGCCGCCACCACCACCATCGTCTGCGAGCATTCACCACGACACTGGGAAGACGTCGACTCCCCAGTCCTCAAATTCGAGCCCTACGAAATCGGAGACCGAGACCTTCTCCGAGCTGCAGCCGCGCTTTATGACAGACTCGTCGGAGAGTGAGGAGGACAGCGTTTCCGAGGTAAACGCTAAAATGCGAGAGAGAAAGAGAGAGCGTGAGGGGGAATGAGAGAGAGAGAGAGAGAGGGAGAGGGGCTTGCCTAGGCGCAACGTGATAAGATTGTCCGTGCACGGCGTGTTCGTGGATGGAACGCGAGAGTAAAAGAGAGAAAGAGAGAGAAGGTAGAGAACGGAAAGATGGAACGAGAAAGGAAGCGCGAGAGAGAGAGACACATAGATAGAAGAAGGAAGGGAGGGGAGAGAGAGAGAGAGAGAGAAAGAGAGCATATACGCGTGTGTGCGAGACTGCCTGTGCTCGTGTACGCGCATACGTGTACATGCCTTCTCCGAGAGCGAGAGCATCGTCTTTACCGAGCGTGTTTCTGCTCGACGGCGAGAGAGAGAGAAAAAAAAAGGAAAGAACACTCCGCCGATTTTATCCTACGCGGACGTTCATCGGCTTCTCCCCCCTCCCGCTCCTCCCCCCCCCGGGCCGTCGTCGTCCTCGGCGACGACGCCGAGACACCGTCGTCGTCATCATCGTCGGCGGGGCGGATACGGGGCACTATCTCCGCTTGGATCGCGCTCGCGCCAGTTCTAGGAACGCGCCGAGTCCCTCGATCTCGAATTAGTGGCGTCGAGCGCTCGCACGCTCGCGCGAAGTCTCTCTCCTTCCCGCGGGGTTGCGGAGGGGAAGACCTCTCTCTCTTTCTCTCTCTCCTTCCTCCGCCCGCTTCCTGTGTGGCATTTCCTATTTCTATTAACGCGCATTTTCGCGTACCGTCGCGCCGAGGATGTGTCGGCGACATTACGCGTGCACGCGCTCGTTACACCGGATCGATCGTAACGATCTAACGTGAGCGTATGCGCGCCCGCGCGCGCGTATGTGTGTATGTAAAATATCCATACCCGTGCTATCTACAGACGCCCGTTACCCGCACATAGGTATTCGCCTTGCGATTCCCGTGCATGCGTGTGCATGTGCGCGCTTATATTCGCGCGTGTCATTGGCATATATCTGGTGTATACGCGTGAAAGAGGACGTTTTCAAGTCGAGCGACGAGAAAACGGCGAGGTTATGACTCGACGTCGCCATGCCGAGATGGTCTCGTCGAGCGGCGGGGTGAACTTCGAGAATGACCGAGGAATCAATTCTCGTTCGATCTTTAAAAAAAAAAAAGGGGGGAAAGGACATACATTTCGAGCTACGTAGAATTATTTGCAAATGCGTCTAAATATTTAAAAAAAAAAAAGTGTAGTTCTCCGAGTGACCGAAAGCGGATGATCGAGATGAAAATTTAAAAAAAGTTTTTATCCGATTTGTCATCGTCTCTGGCAATATTCTCCACTTGTAATCTCGACTTGAAATAGATAAAAGAAATAGAGGGCCGTGAGGAATGTATACGTTACATCGCGAAGTTGCGTCGAGATCTTTCAAGCGCTCCGTAGAATCATGTTCTTTGACCTTTATACATTTTTCTTAGGAAATATCGCGAACTGATTTTTTACAATCCTTTAAGAAACTTTCAATCGACGTATCGTCTTGCAATGGATTCTATTCGAGATTTTCGTGGAAAAACCGTTCGATCGCGAAGTCCAACGTGCGTACGTGGGCATGGGGTGGAGGGGAGGGGGGAGAGGATTGACACGCGTGAAGTGGACTGCGAGGCATTCCTTCGCCTGCGTCACGCGGCGAATCTCGAATCTCGGTCCGCAGCGAGTTTCAGGCGGAATGTACGAACTCATGAAAATCGGGTTTGAACTGCTCGAGCAGCCAGTGACGTATGTCCCTAGATCAGTATTCGGTTCCGGTTAGATTGTTGGAGACAGTTGACATTGATGTTTGACGAAAAAGTTACCGTGATACAAAGCCACCTTTGAGGTAACTTTGCGACTCTGATTAATTTTAAGCCGACGGAAATGCTCGGCTGCAAAATTTTTTACCGCGTAATTTGTAATCTTTAATCTAATTTTTTCCGCGTGTCAGATTAATAATACATTTGTCGCACGATAAATTTTTCGAGCGTGCTGATTGACTGTTAAATAAAAAATTTCTGGAGACTCGAGAACTTTTCTATTCTGCAGCCAGTCGATACGCTTGAAAAATTTCTCATGTTATTACATACAAATGTAATAACAGCCTTAAATAACAAAAGGATTAGCCGTGTCAACGAAATAATTAAACAAGTTTAAGTTGATAAATTAATCGGAGTTCAATCAAAGTTCATCCTTGTGTCCATTTTTATCAATGCAGATTAGATTATCTGCGATCTCGATTTAAGTTATGTTTTTATGTATTATTTTTTCTATTTTAAAAAATTAAAAAAAGATAAAGAGTTAAATCGGGATTAAAGTTAATCTCCATTGATAGAAATGGATATTATAAGCTCAAAGGCAAAATTCTTGCTGCACAGTTTTGTCCGTCGAATGTCAACTTCGGATACCACAAGAAAATTGTAGGCAAATATTTGAGTATTGCTGGGTTACTTGAAAGAACGACACAAGTCGCTTCGATTGAAAAAGAAGAATATGCCTCAAAGCAAAGTTGCACTGTGATGATATCCGACTGGTTGATTAGCACCGCCTCTTTCTGGATTACATTCTTGTCTATGGCGCAGACGGTTAAGGATAATTTAGAGAAATTAGCGTTAATCAACTGAGGTCGAGTAGCAAATCGTGTCGATATGAGTTAGCATTGACTCCAAAAAAAAAGCTGGTTTTTCTTTTTATATTTAATTATACAACCCGGAAGTAGATAGAAAATTATTAACCGGAAGTCAGCTGACTCTATGACCAAGTGATTGAAGTTGAAATCTTGTTGCACGAGTACGAACTCTAGCCTCGTTTCTTTTCTCGAGCATCCAGAAATTCTTTTTCTATGCCTTGAATATCATAATCTAGAAAGAAAAAAAAAGTTTATCGAATCTAGAGTTATTCGTTTCAAGTACAATCCTAGCGCGTTTCAAACAAATCTCGATTAATACTTAATTTCGCTTAACTTCACTCTTTTCTCGCCATTTACGATTATAACTTAAAAGCTGTAGTCGCTAATCGAAATTTACTTGATGCAGAGTATGATTATAAGTGCTTTTAATCATGTTTAATGTCCGATAGTAGCCAAGATTAATCAACGGTCAGTCATAGTTGATGTAATATTCCTTCGTTTACAGTTAGAAAAAAATTGTAATCTATAAAAGGCATCAAATGCAGTTATTTAATCATATCAAGTAAATTTCTCAATTATGACTTTTTTCAGTGTTATTTCTTTAATCTAGAAGCTGTAAATCTTTTTTCATTTCTCCCACATTAAATTAATCCTTTCACGCCCGATAAATTTTAATATATTGTTAAATTAAGTGTTAATTAATGCTCTCTAGAATAAGTAAAATTCAGAATTAAGCAAAACGTTTGGCAGAAAAATGGATACATGGATAAATAAAGCATTAATTAACACTTAATTTTATAAGTTAAAATTTGTTTAATAAAAGAATTAATTTAATAATTTGGCGTGAGAGAAAAATCTTGCAGTTTTTTTTTAACAATATTTGTATTCCTAATTTTTTTCAAATTCTTTGAGATAATTTTACTTTTTAAACAAATTTTAAGACTATCTTTGGACAGTATTCTAAATCTAAATTCATTGAAATTATCTTTTTGATGTCTAAATTTTCACAAAACTTTGAGAAATCGTACAAAAGTTAATTAGATAATTGATAACGTTATTTTGAACTCAAGACAGATTCTGTCGACATCGATGCTGCCACATAGTCGAGAAGCTATTTCTTTCTTGTCTAATATTGTAACATTGGTTTTAGTTGCTAGACTTTGTTTCGTCCTCCTCTCTCTTGTCAAGGTCTATATATACATAGGCACATACGTATGTAATTGTTGTATTTATGTCGCCGTATAAAAATGTATTGTGCAAAGTCGATTAACGTTTTACGGGCCCACTTGCTCAGTGGCCCTTTTCACTTTCCACATCTGAGCTATACACATATACATCTGTTGAGCAAGTAGACCTGTGAACCTGCGTGACTCTGCACGTCCCTTTGCACAGTGAAATAAATACTTCAATTTTATCCAGTTAAATCTATGAATGAAAATGATGGCTGAAAATCAATCGAAATTATGAATATCGCTTCGTAAGTTAATTACCGTTGATGAACGATATTGATGAAAGGGAAGCTTGATCAATTTAATCAGTAATTAACTTACGAAGCGATATCTATTATTTATTTTAAAATCCACGGATGGAATAAAAATTTTTTTTTGGGGGAGGAAAAAAGAAATTAGAAATTAAAGATTTACAAATCCTACGGTCAGAAATTTAGAGCAGCCAATCCGTCGATCGAGTTCGAGCTTGGCCGAGGTCGCCCTAAGGATTCGCGATCGCACGAAGGCGTCGAAACGTGCCTCCCCCTCCCCCCACCCACCTCTCTATCTCGCGAATCCACCTTTCCTCCCACCTATCTGTCCACCACGAGTTTATCGTTATCCCCGAGTGTTCGTTGCCCGACGTTAGGTTTCGTATCAGCCACCAGGTGGTCTCCGCTTCGTTCTCGCTAGATACGCCGGCTCGGAGGAGATGCGTGCACGTAGATGGCCGGTCCCGCGGAGGGACGAAGGGACAGCGGGAGAGGTGGGCGAGGAGGGAAGAAAGGAGGAACGTCAGCAGGGAATTCGCGCATCGAGGAAAGGGTTATATAACACGATGGATACACGTAATGCGCTGACAGAGCCGTCCGACGACACCGACGTTGTCTCGGGGGCATCCGTCGTCGTCGATGGTGCTCTTTTTTTTTTCTTTTTTTTTTTCTTTCTTGCCGAGCTCCCCAGCTCGGGTTTTCCTTCCTCTCGCCGCTACGTCTCTCCCGCGACGCGCTCACGCAATTCCCATCCTCGCTGCCACCCCTCTCCTCCTCATCCCTCCTTCCCCCAAGTCCTTTCTCTCACTGTAGTGCAAGCGTGCGCGCACTGCCTCGGCAACGACTTCCACCTTCATTCTGATATCCCACGGGGAGCATCGCGGCCACCGAGGTGCAGTATTCGAATGCCGTTCCCATCCTTCCTCCCCGTGCCCCGCGCTCGCGCGAGCGAGCGGCCGGAGAAAAGGGAGCGAACGAGGGAGAAAGAGCGAAGGAAGAGAAGAATGACTGGCATGTGTACGTGTTTTGTTGTGTGTGTGGGTATGCATTCTCGCGCGAGCGCGCATTGCTGGTTAAAGCGCCTCGCTGCCAGCTTATGCACCGCACGACACGCGCGTGCGCGCACACGGCACATAATACATGCACAGAGACTCGAGCACGCGTGTGCGCGTAGTCGCAGGAAATTGTGCTCGAGCACACGCAGACGCACGTGCGCCCCTCACACATACACGGGGGGGGGGGATACGTACGTGTGTATGTGTAACACGCACGTGTGTACGCGCGCGACTGTGCGTAGCGTGCGTGCGTACGTGGGACGCGCGCGCGCGCTTTGCGTTCGTCGCACCGCCGTCGGTCAGGCGCGCCACCTGGCGGGCCTGCCGCGAGTACGCCGCGTTCTCGCTGGCCGAGTGTCCGCACGAGTACGCGGTGCCGATTAGCCCGTTCGCCGAGCCAACCTCGCAGGGATCGTCCTCCCCGCGGAATCGCTCTGCTCGCCGGCGTTCGCGGCTACGCTGGTAAGGCGCGGCGCCCTCCACCGCTCGTCATATCGCCGCGCGTGGAAGCGGTGACCGCGCACAGTGCCGAGCCACCATATTATCCACCGTACCCAACGGCGTTCGTACGGTGTTCCCCGTCCGCGACCGCTCGTCTCCCACGACTCCACCGTGTGTACGTAACGCTGTCTACGTGGTAGAGAAAAAAGAGGGAAAAAAAAAGAGAATCGAAGGCGTCGATTGCCGTCCCCGTAGAGTGTCGCACGCGCGTCGGGGATACCCGACGCGAGTGCACGTCGCCCGATTATCCTCGCGCTCGGCTGCGGGCCCCCCGATCGTGCCCCCCTTGGCGGAGCAAGGGGAAGAGGTGAACAAACGGAAGAACGACGACGCGTGGCGTAGGGGTGTGTGTGTGTGCGTGCGTGTGTGTGTGTGTGTGCGTGCGCGCGCGCGCGCGCGCGCGTGTGTGTGTGTGTGTGTGTGTGTGTGTGTGTGTGTACGCGGGATGCCATAGGTCGTGGAAGTGCCACCGTCGTCGTCCGTCATCGTCATCGTCATCGTCATCATCATCATCATTATCATTATCATTATCATTATCATTATCATCATCATCATCATCATCATCATCATCCATCATCGTCGTCGTCGTCGTCGTCGCAGCCGCTCCTCCTTCGCGGGGGAACGGCCGCGCGCATCGCCGAGCGCTAAGCGCCCGTAACGTCACTTATCGTCGTAGCTGCCGCCACCGCCGCCGTTCGCCTAGAAAACACACAATTATACTTTCACCCGGCGTTCCCGATTTACGTTTATTGTCTCGCGCGAAACGCGAGCGCGTCCGGTCGCCGCTGACCGAAGGACGGGCAATCCTCGTCGTCTCCCGTCGACGAGGCATCCGCGCTCCGATCTCTCGATCGATCCCTAGGATCTCTCGCGTCTTTGGCGTCGTTGGCGTTGATAAAGCGTGGAATGTGTAATCACAATGGGCGTGAGATCACTGCAGATAAATGAAGTGGCACGGTTAATCTTGTACCCGATTCCTCTGTACTCTTTTTTTTTTCTTTTATATTGTTGTATATACTCGGCTTTACCGACCGGATATTATTTCGTTGTAGGTGGAGTGCTTCGCGATCGATCAGGTTGAACTGGACGAAGATCATCCCGAGTCGTCGAAATTTCTGTTGACCCCCGACGATCCCGAGCGCTCCGTCGATCCTGAGACTCAAGCGCGCCTCGAGGCGTTACTCGAAGCGGCCGGTATTGGAAAGCTGTCATCGGGTGATGGGAAACATTTGCCCGATCACGAGGTGCTCCGTCGTTTAACATCAAGTGTGTCTTGTGCGTTGGATGAGGCTGCGGCAGCATTAACACGTATGCGTAGTGACAATCCGCGTACGCCGAACGAAAAGCGCTCTCTCGTTGAGGCGTGCACCGACGGAGACGTCGGTACCGTTCGGAAATTGTTGACGGAGGGCAGGAGCGTCCACGAGACTACCGAGGAAGGGGAGAGCCTGCTCTCCCTGGCTTGCTCAGCTGGTTACTTCGAACTTGCTCAGGTTTGGATCTCCGAATCACAATCATTCTCGCTTTCTCCCAAAAATTCTTCCCAATTCCTTGTCGATGTGAGACACCGGCTATGAAGTTTCGCAAGGCGTTTTTGCCAAGGTACACTGGGGTGTGTGACTGTTATGCGTGTGGATAAAAAATTTCCGGTTCACACGTTTAACATACAATCTTTGTTACGTGCGTATGTATGTATGTGTGTGACAGAAGCTTGATAATGGTATCATAGGCTTGACGTCATATAAATTTGAATCTAAATTCTTTTCCCCAAAAACCTGTTTTAAAAGATGCTCTGTAATGTCTTTGGTAAAATTATTGCATTGCTGTATTTGTACATTTGTGCGTGCGTGTGTGTGTGCGTGTGTGTATGTGTTTGGTATTAAATACCATCTCTCCTCTGTCATTTTGTTAACTCCCGATATGCACATTTTACTGTGTATATACGTAATATTATGTTCGCTGTATTTGTGCAGGTGTTGTAATCAATGTTAACAGTTCAGTTTGAATGACTGTAATAATACATTGGTACAGTAATTCTCATTATGCGAAAAGATCGGAAAATAAATAATACTGAATGCATTATTTAGTAGCGTTACATGATATATGTCGTAAAAGTATAAGTTGTGAAAGTAAAATGTGTTAGTATGTGTCGCACAAAATTACATTTTTAAGTTTTATTTTTATCGCGGTGTAATTACAGTCACTCAGACGTCAGAATTATTGTTGAATGGAACACTGCGGCTTTTTCTTGAAAGTAACATAAGTTCTAACTTAACTTTACAACCGGAAGACTATTCCTGTGATATATTTATTTATTTATGTAACTGTCTGTGATACTTGAAAATTAATTGTAATTAGCTGAAATCTCTAATTTTTGTTTACTATTGGACAAATCATAGAAAACGCTGTGTATTCCTGCACGGATACATTCTTTAAAATGTTAGTCTCCTATGCTTCAACTTTTGTTTTCTTGTTTATCAAACTGTCATGTTAATCATGGACATGAAGTTGGCTTTATAATTATAATGTAAGATAATTTATTCGAAATTAATTTCATAGATCGATGAAATTGATCTGTCACTGCATTTTTCTACGAAACAGGTACTTTTGGCAATGAATGCTAACGTAGAAGATCGTGGCATCAAAGGGGACTGCACCCCTTTGATGGAAGCTGCTAGTGCTGGACATGTGGATATTGTGACTTTACTGATTGCTCACGGGGCCGATGTGAATGCTCAGTCTACATCAGGTAAAATTATCAATTTTAATGCACCGTGATGCCGATAAAGTTTAACGAGCGCGTCAAACTTTTCGCCGATATGTAAATATTGTCGAGATTACGCGGCGTTATTTCGACTGACGATTATTGTTGGCAATGTATTTGTATTGACCAAAGGTAACACACCTCTCATGTACGGATGCGCTGGTGGGCACGAAGAGGTTGTCCGTGCCTTACTAGATGCCGGGGCCAATGTCGAGGATCATAATGAGAACGGTCATACACCTCTGATGGAAGCGGCGAGCGCCGGACATGTTCCAGTAGCAAAGATCTTGCTTGAACACGGGGCCGGCATCAATACTCATTCCAATGAATTTAAAGAGTCCGCATTGACATTAGCCTGCTATAAGGGACATTTGGAAATGGTCCGCTTCTTATTAGAAGCTGGCGCGGATCAGGTAACAATCGTTGTTTCATCCTTCTCTAATATATAAAGATGATAAAGTGATTATGTTTGAAAAATTTTATCATTTTAATTTAAGCATTTAATCACGATGCAGTGAACACTTGTAGATGAAGTAGTTGATGTCTTTCTTTTTTTTTTTAAATTAGTTTTAGAAAAGAAAGAAATGCAATTTTTTGTGTACAGTAGATAATCCTGCAATTGTATGCGAGAGCTATTTGCTTTGTGAGTAAGAAGGGCGAGGCTCTCGTAAATCTTATTGGTTACGTTGTATCATTAGCATTTTGATTCGTCGAGTGACTCGCTAATTGGTTGACCGAGCGTTTTTTTTTCCTACATTTGTCCGTTTAACGCAACGCTTCACTCAATCAATTATCTTTGGGCAATTTAGAATATACTTTCTAATAAGAATCGTGTGGCAAGGGACCATATGGCAGACAGATTCGTTTAACTCGATTATTCTTAAGTTATATAAATATTGGTATTTAATAATTTTACAAACATTGGTGTTTTTCTGCGCATTTTTACAGGAGCATAAAACCGACGAGATGCATACCGCCCTTATGGAGGCATCAATGGATGGTCATGTGGAAGTTGCTCGTTTACTTTTAGATTCAGGTGCCCAAGTAAATATGCCGACGGATAGTTTTGAATCGCCATTAACATTAGCTGCCTGTGGAGGTCATGTGGACTTAGCTATGCTTCTGATAGAACGTGGAGCAAATATCGAAGAAGTTAATGATGAAGGCTATACGCCGTTGATGGAAGCAGCGCGCGAAGGTCATGAAGAAATGGTCGCTTTACTTTTAAGCCAGGGTACGTAATGTTTTTCATTTGAATCATTAAACAATAACAAATGTAAATGTAAGCATTCAATATAAATGTGATTAACGAAAAGGTGCAAACATCAACGCCCAAACTGAGGAAACTCAAGAAACGGCACTTACCTTGGCTTGTTGTGGCGGTTTTCTGGAAGTTGCCGATTTCTTAATCAAAGCGGGAGCGGATATCGAGCTGGGCGCATCCACCCCTCTGATGGAAGCTGCACAGGAGGGACACTTAGATCTTGTCCGATATTTACTGGAATCTGCAGCCGATGTTCATGCTCAGACACAGACGGGAGATACAGCATTGACATATGCTTGCGAAAATGGTCATACTGACGTTGCTGATCTTTTGTTACAATTTGGCGCTGATTTAGTACGCATATTAATTGTTAATTTTGATCATAATAATTAAATCTAAATACAGTTTATTTTTATTTTTTCCTCTACATTATTTTATGTTCTTACACTTTATCTTTTGATGCGTTATTTATATCGTTTTTTTTGTATTTAAGGAACATGAATCAGAAGGAGGTAGAACCCCATTGATGAAAGCTTGTAGAGCTGGCCATTTATGCACAGTTCAATTTCTCATCTCGAAGCGTGCTGATGTCAATCGACAAACAACAAATAATGATCATACGCCGCTCTCGTTGGCATGTGCTGGTGGTCATCTCGCCGTGGTCGAGTTGCTTCTCGCACAATCTGCAAATCCATTTCATAAGTTAAAAGTGAGATCTTACTCCTTAAAGTTAATCAAGTCAAAAAGCTATATTTTTATCATTACGTTTCCGATTATGCTTCAATTCGGAAGAATTATAGCCGGTATTCGTAGACAGTCTTAAATAATATCTTATGTTAATATGGCTCTGTGATTAATTTACAACATTTTAAGACTGTACTTAAGATAGTCTTAAATATAAGAATGGCCTATGAATACCAGCATAATGTATAAAAATTTCTCAATTCTATGCGATATTCTTAATGTCTTCTTTTAAAGACAAAGACAGATATATAACTTGAAACATTAATTTATAGGATAATTCCACTATGCTAATAGAAGCGGCAAAGGGAGGTCACACTCCTGTTGTCCAACTATTATTGGACTATCCTCATAGCATTATGATGAGTGCTCCTCATAGTGCTGCTCCTGCGCCCATGTTATTACCACAACAGCAGCAGCAGCAGCCACCACAACAGCAGCAGCAGCAGCAACAGCAGCAGCAGCAGCAGCAGCCGCCACCACAACCACAGCATATAAGTCATCAGCAACATGTACCTCATTCCCAACAGACATCTACGCAACCACAGCAACTTCCACAACAACCGCAGCAACAGCAGCAGCAGCAGCAACAAACTGCTGAGCAACAACAAGCGCAAAATCTTCAACCCAAACATAATACGCAAAAGTCACTGTTGAGAAAGAATCGATCAGTGACTATGATGCCCGATATGAGCCTTACTTCTGCCGAAGCGCAACAAGTGCGTTCGCAGCCCGCAGGAGAATCGAATACTACTACTAAAGATGATACTAATATTCTCGATAAAGGCAGTGGAGGTTTTACAAGTTTGTCAGAACCTAATATTAGTCTTAGTCCAACGCCAGCAGCGTCAACGCAAGTGATACATGTCAGCGAAAGTCGAAAAACGATAACTAGACAAGAGCAAATCCTTCATAAGCAACAAATACTTGAGGAATTACAAGTACGTTTTTTATCATATTTTCAATTTTCTAAAATTTCTTGATACATCTTAAAAAGAACATTATAAAAATTCTTGATCGACAGTATTTATGTACTTCTAAGACTTCTTATAATCTTTTTATAAGTATAATACGAAACACGAGCAAAAGTTATTCAGATATTTGATTTTTTTTTTTGTAATTTGACACTTTATGCGTAGTATACTTTGTGCGTAGTATACTTTATGCATTTTTCTGTCATACAATACCTCTTTCAGAGGGTAGAACGAGAATTACAAATTAAAGGTGCAGGACATTTGTTTGGTCCGAATCGAAATTCAATTATAAATCAATCTCAACAGCCGCCACAACAACAGCCGCAAGATCCTGGCGAGACAGAAGCATTATTACCGGGCATGCTGAATATTGATTTGCCAGCTCAGTCTACATCTCCTCATGGTATTTTATTCACTTTACTGTATCAAAATATTGGTATTTGCATTAAAATTTTGATATTTATATTTTCAACGTGATTATTTTGCTTCAAAGGTTTAGTTTGCAATACAACTGGTATGTCTGGTGGTTCATTGACGTATCCAGGAGCTAACGACGCAGCATTGGTGTGCAGTGCTTACCTCGATGGTAAAATAATAGGGATGCAAGCTGCACAGTTCCAGAAAACGCTTTCCGTGGTTCCAACCGCGACGGAAACGTTCCCCACAAATACATTTCCTTCCTCGCCTCCTTTGTCTCTTGCGCCGTTACCAATTACCACCACCACTACTGTATCACTTATTAGTGCTACTTCTTCAACAATCACACCGAGTCCGCCGAGCATTTCTAGCCCTCCAGCCCTTATAACCGTTTCCCAATCACCTATTACTGCGAGTAGCGACGTCAGCCAAAATACTGCTATAAGCGATCGTCCAAAAGCCAAGCCTGTGTCAAAGAAGGAAGGAAAGAATGTACGGAAAGCCACGTCCAGTATGGGAATGGCAAAATTACAGCAGACGCAAGCAACTATAATGGCAGGACTTCACCAACAATATCAGCAGAAGCAACGTCAGCATCCTTCCTATCAAGTACAACAGGTTCAACAGCTACAGCAACTCAATCAACAACTGCAGCTTCAGTTGGATCAAGTGCAGGTAGATTTCTATTTTCACTTTTATGTCTTATTTCAGCTTTAAAAATATTACAAATGTTACGCGTTAAATCCAATTATTGTCTCACACAATAATTGGATTTAACGCGTGTAGACCGATTTTTTAAATAAATTTATTTTTTATATAGATACAACAGCAATCGCAGCAGCCGCAGACGCAACCACAACAATCTCACCAACAAACTCATTCACAGCAGCAAACCAATATAGTTGCTAATAGTACGGGTAGTATACTTATGCCCACTCAATTGATGTCACACTTGCATCCTACGCATCATCATTTGCACACTCAGGTAATTCTATAGTTAAATAATTAGCTGTGATTATTTTTTTCTAAATTTAAAAAAATATATATTTTTTAACAGCAAGCGGTGCAAGAAAATCTTCCCGAGCAAATAGATTCTGAGATAACGCGAAAATACAGAGAAAGCACTTGTGCGTTTTTTGGCACTCAGAAATCTAAAACCCACTCTCCTAATGAAAGAGTTATAAAATTGGATGATGGCACGGATATTCCTATCGAAGATGCGTTTGAAATTTTTCGTTCCATTAGTTTCGACGATACCGTTGAGAGTAAATACCTTTCCTCTCAAACTTTAAGAAGAAATCAAAATTTAATAGTGAACATGATTTAATATCTTGTTTTATTTCTATACAGCAACAGAAGATCAAGACAAGCTTGAATTGAAAAGATTGGATGTATCGAATAATAAGGAACAACAACCACAGCAACATTTGCACACTACCCAGATAGTTCAACAAGGCGGGAGTCCTCATGGGTCCCAAGAATATTTTACTCCTGTGTTGTCAGTACCGTCGGTTTCTTTACCGGCCTTACCCTCATTACAAGTGACCAGCGCTGGCGTTCAAATAGAGGCAGACATATCAGCGGGCTTACAACTAACGAGTACGCAATCCTTGCAAAACCCAACACTGAAGAATCGTCTTAGAGCCTTTGAGGAAGGCTTCCGCCAGGGTAGCATACATTTTCGCGAATGTATGCAGCATATTAGCAGCGATACTTTCCAACCTCAGTTGTTGCTTCAGTCCTCTCAAATAAGTAAGTTATCAAGACGTCTTTAGTGCGACGTCAAGTTCTCGTAGTATAGAGAATAATATTTCATTTGCTTTAATTTTCTCGTTACTAGCATTTCCTACGCAAACATTGCCAGCTGTGAGTGGCGCAACGGGAATAATAGATAGTATACCTCCTCATCAATCGAGCAGTTACGTGCAATCCACAACTTGCAGCACTAATCAGGTTCAAGTTGCTACCCAGACTCAAGCACCCGCCACTACAACAACTGCGAACGTTGCTACCTCCGATAAGAAACAAGTATATACTGCACCGACCACCGGCAAAGGCAAGAAAGCCAGATATCCTCTTTTGTCTCAGCAACAATCTTGCCAGCAACAACAAACTGCCAGTGCTCAACAGACTCCTAATTTTCCTGCGCAAAACTATCAGCTGGATCCAGCAACAGGTGAGAATTGTATAATACTGCGATTTCCGCTATAATCGACATTTGTAGCACAGTAATGCTCAAAATTGCTAAGAATGTTCTCACTGCTCAATTATCGACCAATGTACAACAGGTGTTCCAACGGTCGGAGGATACGCGTCCAATCAAGTTCCACCCGCCCCGTTCTCATGCATGGATGTTGATTCCGAGACCGACAGTAACCATGACACGGCATTAACTTTGGCTTGTGCGGGAGGACATGAGGATCTTGTTGAACTTCTTTTGAGTCGTGGTGCGGATATAGGTAAGTGAAATGTTGCAATGTAAACGCATCATATGATTTTTATTATGCACGTTGAATTTAATATGTTGAGTTTAACATAATGCAATATATAAAATATTCGTCGCGTGTATTATAAAACATGGAGAAATTTTTGTCTAACAAGCAAGTTGACGTAACAATTTTTTTATAGAACATAGGGATAAGAAGGGATTTACGCCGCTTATTTTGGCTGCAACGGCTGGTCATCAGAAAGTAGTTGAAATTTTACTCAATCATGGAGCTGACATAGAAGCGCAATCTGAACGTACCAAGGATACGCCACTGTCTCTCGCATGTAGCGGAGGCAGATACGAAGTAGTCGAGCTTCTACTCAATCGTGGCGCGAACAAAGAACATCGTAATGTTTCTGATTATACCCCTTTGAGCCTGGCAGCATCCGGTGGTTACGTCAACATAATAAAGCTTTTACTAAGCCATGGTGCTGAAATTAATTCACGTACTGGTTCCAAATTAGGCATATCTCCTTTAATGTTAGCAGCTATGAATGGCCATACTGGTAAGAAATCAAAATTATTTAATCGTAACAATATAAATTCCTATTTGCTGTAAAGAATTACTTGCCATCGTGATTAAAATACTAAAAAAAAATCTGACATTTTTACAGCGGCGGTTAAATTGCTTTTGGACATGGGCAGCGATATAAATGCTCAAATTGAGACAAATCGCAACACAGCCTTAACGCTCGCATGCTTTCAGGGAAGACACGAAGTCGTTAGTCTTCTTCTCGATCGAAAAGCCAATGTTGAGCATCGAGCAAAGGTATGAGGTATATTTAGAATGAAAGTCCAGAAAATTATTTGCAAAGCATTTTATTTCTGGTATTGACTTATAATACCTTTAGAACATCTTTATTTATTTTTCAACATAGTTAACCATTTCCGGATTTACATTGATATGGTTATGTTGAGATATAAATAAAAATATGTAACAAGATATTATAAGTTAAATAAAATGCTTTACAAATAGTTTTCTGAATTTTGTATTCATTTTCCCAATAACCCTTGAAATATATGTAATATATTTCATCGCATATGTCCCATACATATGATTTTTCTATAATAACTTTTTAACATAATCATTTTTCTTGATAAAGACTGGTTTAACACCATTAATGGAAGCCGCTAGTGGAGGATATGTCGAAGTTGGACGCGTGTTACTTACCAAAGGTGCGGACGTTAATGCGACGCCAGTTCCGTCATCTCGTGATACTGCCCTCACTATTGCTGCTGATAAAGGACACTGCCGTTTCGTAGAACTCTTACTATCGAGGTGATTTATCGTTACGTCATGTCCCACGTTATGAAATAACGTGTTCAACAATGGAGATTTTGTCTTTTCTTTTCAGGGGGACCCAAGTTGAAGTAAAAAATAAAAAAGGAAACAGCCCATTATGGTTGGCTGCAAACGGTGGGCATTTAAATGTTGTAGATTTACTACATCATGCAGGTGCAGATATCGATTCGCAGGATAATCGAAAGGTACACGATAATTTCTTTGATGAGAGATTTACGTAATTATTTCTTTATCTGATTTTAGAAATGTGTATATAAAATATTCTATAACAATTAGGTTTCTTGCTTGATGGCTGCGTTCCGGAAGGGTCATATTAAAGTGGTGAAGTGGATGGTGAATCATGTAACGCAATTTCCAAGCGATCAAGAGATGACGAGATACATAGCGACCGTTAGCGACAAAGAATTATTGGAAAAGTGTCAGGAGTGTGTGAAAGTAATAAGAGCTGCGAAAGAAACACAGGCGGCAAAAGCAAATAAAAATGCAACCATACTATTGGAAGAACTCGATATGGAAAAGACGAGAGAAGAATCGAAGAAGGCGGCTGCCGCACGAAGACGGGAGAGGAAGAAAAAGAAAAAACTCGAAAAGAAGGAGGAGAAGCGTAAGCTTCATGAGGAGTACAAGAAGACCGAGACAATTTTTGAAGATAAGGAAGAAAGTGGGAAGAAATCAGACGAGGAATGCGATCGGGCGGACGATAGTGAGCATGAGGGCGGCGACGAGAGAATGGAAAGCGTGCCGTCGCCTGTGAACAGAAGTCCGGAAGATCCCGACAGAGAAGAGGGTGATAGTGGAATAGATGCGAACAGTCAGGGCAGTTGTAGTAGCAATGATGTGAAAGCTAGAGAAAAAAAGAAAGATAAAAAGAAAAAGAAGAATAATAGTCCTAGTAACAACGATAAGGATACGTCCCCGCAGCGTTCGTCCAAGACCCTCCTTTCACAAAACACCAATTTATCTCAAAATACAGCAACATCGACCAAATCCCAGAATAACACTTCAGAAAAGTAAGTAGACGGTTTTTGTCTTGCTTTGTAACTTGATCTATTTTTTTTAATCTGAAGACTCAAAGTTCAATGTTCAAATAATAGAAAAGAAAATTTGATGTGTTTAGTATATACGTAGATAATAATTAAATGTTGGATAAATATCAAATATACGTACAATTCCACACCGCACGGACCTTTTTAAATTTATATATTTAATATATTTCGAGATATACTCTAAATAAAAAAAAATTTTTGGTTTTATTTTATATAATTATATTTAAAAAGAAAGATTCAATGTTTTATTATTCATTTTTTATTTTTTAAAATGTATAAAACAATTTTGTATTTCTACAATAATAAAATATACGTGATACATTATGTGAGATGTGTCTAGATATTGAAATATTGATTCTTCTTAATATTATTTTATTACGTATCGATGACTTCCGCAGGCGAATAATGACTAACGTTACCAGCGCGTTATCGGTATCAACAAGCTCGGTTACAACCGCTAGGACTTCCACCATCGTCAGTTCCGATCAAAAATTTAAAGGTTTGGGGATTTTTAAACCCATGAGGCATCCTGCTGATAGAGAAGATTTTGAAGCAACTGGTAACGAGACTTACGTTCCTGGCAAAGGAAAGAAGTCTTATAATAATCAATACGATGGAGATGCTCTGAATACATCGACAAAAGCGAGTAATACTAGCCCCAAGCAAAGCGGAAAACGAGAGGAAGGATGGAAGGAAGTTGTACGAAAGTAAGATACACGTTTTTGGAGAAATCTTTTCAAAACCTTTTGTTCATTTCGATAATAATATTCGATTTTAATATTATTTTTACAAATAAAATCAATGTAACGTAATTGTACTTTGCAGGGGACAATCGGATGATTCGGGGAGATTTATGAATTCACCATTTCGTTCTAAGAAGGTATCGGTTCCCCCAAATGCTATCAGTCGAGTGATAGGAAGAGGTGGTAGTAATATAAATGCTATTCGTGTTGCTACGGGCGCGCACATCGAAGTAGAAAAGCAAAGTAAATGTCAAGTGGAAAGAATCATTACAATTAAGTGAGTATCAATTAATATATCTTTTAATAAAGTTTATATATTTTTTGCATAAAAGATGTGTTCCACCATATCTGTGTATCTATTGCATTAAAAATTTTCTATTCCTTTCATCATTTAGAGATGAAAAAAATCCTAATGTCACACTTAATTTTTTATCATAAATAGATATATCTCTAATTTTATCTGAAAATTAAATTGAAATATCTGGAAAATTGAGGAATTTTTCAGAACTTTTTTTACGATTTGAGTAGATATCTTGATTGTTTTAAATAAAAAAATATTAGTGCTTCTACATTATCATTATGTTGTTCGCAGAGGATCATCTGAAGCAACAAAGCAAGCTTATACCTTGATAACAATACTTATCAAGGATCCAGATGCAGATATATTGCAGATGCTTCCGAAATCCAAGCTCAATGTTGTAACAACTTCCTCGTGGGACAAGTCTGTCTCCACTGTTGCTGTAAGCACGAAAAATTAAATTGCAATAAGTTTTACATTTCATGTAGAATAATTTAATAAACTAATATCTTCTTTCAGGCAAGTAAAACGAAAATTGGTGGATCTGTTAATAAACCACCTAATTTGGCATCCAGTACAACCAGTAGCCAAGTTAATAAATCAGGATATCCTTCAGGTGCATCCACTACTAATCCATTGGTTCCTATTCGCTCATCGTCCACCGTGAAACTTGCTGGAGCTTTCTCTACTTCTTTGCCGCGTGCGACAGCTCCTAGACTTATGGCCGCAGGTAATATGGAGAATGCATATATTAATTACTAAAGGCATGATAAATATTAATTATTAACTATAACGAATAGTTGCTATATGTATTTATTTTTATGTCAATTTAATTTACAAAACTTAATTTACAAAGTTTACAAAGGTAATAATATATTAATATTACCTTACTTTCGATGTTGATACATCGAATATTCATTTATTTTTATATTTATATTTGTGTATATCCATCATATAATCATATAGGATAGGATTATTAAGCAAAAGAGATCCCGTCATCGACCGTATAAGTTTTTTATTATTAATCTGATTTATCCATGTAATGGTCAAATTTAATTATTATTAATTATTAGTGATATTTCAGAATGTTTCAGACTCCATTTGTGCTATATTTAGGGACTTTTCTGGTTTTGAGAGCGCAGCTATTTTCGGTAATTTATTTTTTTTTAATAAAAATGAAAATGTACTGCACGTATGTTACATTTAAAAGTATATTAAAAATAAATTACAAAAAAATTCATCTTTATGATGTTTAAGGGATAGTTTAATATAGCGAATTGAGGTCTGGTATCACCCGCATAGTCAATCGGTGCTACGTAATTTTCGACACTCTAGCACGTCTTAAGGTCTAAGTTGTCATAAATGGTCAAAAATGACATTTTTTTGCACATTTAAGTTAGGACATCTCGAAATTTTGACGTGCTAAAGCAATTCTGTGTTCAGATTCGGATTCAGCATCGAAAATTATATCGGAATTGACTACTCTGGAATCCTGTCTCTGTGAAAGCCTCATATTTCGCAGACCTGTGTTATAATTCAAACGATAATGGCATGTCTGCTGATAAGTGTAAAAGCATGATAGGTGTAAGGGGATCAGATTAGTAGATTTGTTTTTAAATCGTGAGCACTGTATTTGAGAGCAAGAAAAATGCGATCAAAGTTTTGTTAAAATTTTTGGACTTATTTAATTATTCCAGGATCATAGAACATTCTAAAAATTAATCAACACATAGTTGTTTATGGCACAAAAGGGATCGACGGGATAAACCAGTCAACTAGGGTATACTGAATTGATCAACTGGTTCCATATGCTGCTCATTCTATTATCTATATAAATCTATATGTGTCTATCTGATTTATTATATATTTTTTAGAAGGATTTTTTTTTATTGTGAAATATTTCTAAGATTATAAGCTTTCAAATACAAACAAGATTTTTTTAAGCCTCAAAACCAGAAAATTCCCTTAATACTAATCGAAAGATTCCGAGTTATTTTTCCGTACTGTTTAACGAAAGAATTATTATTCGTTGGACAGCGCCTATGATGAATATACTATGATTGAATAATTTGTTATTAATAAGATTAATAATATTTCTTCATCTAGTAATACAGTTAATAATAATAATAATGCTGAAGGAGACGGTCTTCAAGCAAAGCTTATCTGTGGCACTCAGACTCAAATTAGTCCATTGTGCCTCCCCTTTTCTAACCTACCGATTACGGAAGCCCCGTCCTCTTCCAGAAGAGGAGACGGTCTCCGATCGGTAGGCGTTCAAATTAAAATACTTACACAAGATGGAGCCTCTGGGGTTTGACCCCAGGACCCTTAATTTACTACTCGCGTTAGCGCCGATTAGTAACTGAAGGTTCCTGGGCGGAGCCACGTGTTATCTCAATAATACAGCTAGAATGAGTAAGAATTTTAAAACACTTTGTCAAAATATAGAAATATAAAAAAAAGTGCATGATTGCTGTAGATATTACAACATACTATACTTTTATTTCATGTCATATTAATATTTACGTATCGCTGTTGAATTTTCGTGTGTAGCGGAGAAACGTGCACAAGCCGTAGCCGCGCAAATGGCGTCTGCGTCAAACACCAAGACAACGATGTCGTACACGAGTGCGATTATGACAGCCGGTAGAGCAGGGACGAAGATTGTCACGACTAGCACGACGCAGACGTTTGCGGCGAAGCTATCCGAGATCACTGCCTCGACTCACAGTTCTACTACCGTCATGCAGTCTACTCATACCACACCGATGAACAAGCAGCAGAAGTCTATGGCGCAGGCCGCAACTGTGACTATCATGTCGGCCACATCTGCAGCGACCGCTCACACAACCAGCCAGCAACAGCAGTCCGTAGTCAGTACATCGCCGAAACACTGCCGATCACTGCCCATCTTATCCGCCCCGTCGGCGATAGCATCACACTATCCCGGGAAATCGACTTACCCTCCTGGAACGATCGCAATTTCGTCGTCATCGGCCACGAACGCCGTGGTGACGACGAACTGTCCGGAAAATTCGATCGTCTCAACGTCAACCAGTTCTGTTCGAGTGACACCCTCGCCGCCAATTGTATCGCTGCAACCGCAGACATTGCCGCCGCCACCACCAACGGCACAACAGCAGCAGCAGCAACAACCGATACAGCAATCGCAGCAGGGTATACGCAGCACTACACCAGTCGTAAATCAGGAACATCAGCAGCAGCAACAGCAGCCACAGCAGCAGCAACAACAACAACAACAACCTAACAGCACGCCTCTCGAGTATTCTTTGTTTAACGATACCTTCACTAAAGTCACGCAACAGTCAATGTGGGGAGGAAGAGAAAACGAAACTCAAAAGGGCATGAATTTTGCGACTGTTGCGGGCGGTGGTGTATCGTCAAACACAAATGCTGGTCCATCTACGGCTAAGTTTGACAGTTCCCCACCGCAGGTATGTTACGACTGGACGAAGTATCTCTATTTCATTTTTTAAATATTTATATAAAAACACAAAGTAGTTTTATTTAAAAAAAGCGAAATTAACACGGGAAAATTAGAATTATAGTTACTTTCTCCAAAGCATCATCTCTTTCTCATTTGTATTATGATACACTAATATTTTATATAATAAAAAAACAATGAAATAACACGTTAAATTTTGTCGAGTACAGGTAGATGCATCCAAAGCTCCAGGGTACCGCGGTACAGCCATGTGTTCTCCGGTTTCCAGCAAGCCGGGTAGCACGAGCAACGCATCGACCAACGTAATTGGTAGCGTTGTATCAGGTTCCGTGCACAACAACCCTATGCAACCCGCGCAGTTTCAGTCTTCGACGAGTTACAATGAGCATCCGCTACCGAACAAGCCGCCCGGTAGTCTAGCAGTGGCTAGACCAGTAATACCCCAACAGAGCATCGACATGGGTACGGGCATGACGGCGCAGTTCAACAGACCAGCGGTATTCCAGGGTGACCTGGCAACGCGAACCGCGACCACGCACCAGCCGACGGCACACGTTATACCGGCTACGTCACAGCCGGCATTGGACGTCGGTCTGTTCAAGGCGGCAAACAGCAGCGGCGGCAACTACGAACATCCGAACGTAAACTCGAGCCTGCTGAAGATGATGCCGAACGATACTCAGAGTGGCGCCGGCCACTCTCTGCTACCGTTTCACCCTCACATGCAGAGTTTCGCTCAGACTATCGCACCTTCCGCCTCTGTTATCAACACCACTGTCAGCATGTCAAGATTGAACC
The DNA here is from genome assembly GCA_011638315.1 of Tetramorium parvispinum. NCBI lineage: Eukaryota > Metazoa > Arthropoda > Insecta > Hymenoptera > Formicidae > Tetramorium > Tetramorium parvispinum. Next base: position 11,852 of record VBVR01000936.1, on the reverse strand, counting down.
CGCGCGCTCCCGACTTTTCTAGTTCGCTTCACCTGAGCAATAAACCGCAGGTGACAATGTTCAATGCCGCCGCCGGGTCGACGGGGCTGCATCCAGCCAACATGTTTGCCGCCACCGTGCCAGCACCGCCGCCTTCCGCCATACAGTCTAATGCCAATCTGGCGATGCTCGGTAATTATCCGCTGGGAAAGTATCAGGCACCTTCGCGGGCAACGCCGGCAGCGAACACTGGTATCTCGACGACAGCTCAGACGACCCGCTGGCCGTTTGCGACCCCGGCGCCGCATACCACCTACCCGCCGCACCAGGATCCCATGATCGGCCAGATGGGGTTCTCCAATCAATTGGCGAACATCGGAGGTCAATCTGGCGGTGGCATCGATCTGATCACGAGTCTGGAGAACGGTGGCTCACCAGCCATATCCCCGTCGTCACCGGCGCAAGTTGCTCAGGAGATGAGCCAATTGAAGATCGAGGACCGGAAAGTACCACGACCAATCGGTACTGAAAGAGCAACGTGGAAGAATTATTCGGCAGCGGGCATGGGTCCAGGTGGGGACGCTGATTCTATCAGTTGGATGCTCAACGAGAAGTTAGCATGGTCGAATTGCAATCTGGCGCCTGGCATCGATAGGCATCAGATGTTTCGATCGAACCCCACCTATAACCAACGTATATCCAACGTCGATCCAGAGATCCATCAGATGATGGAATCTTCCTTCCAGGTAATTTTTTATTTTCTCACATGATTACATGATTAATTTTATTATTCGCAATTTTTTCGAGCGATTTATTACATTTCACGCTATTTTGCTACGCATGATGGTAAAAAAGGGGTCAGGCCTTTAGAGTGTAGTAGTTAATAAAAGCAATAAGAAAAGTTACAAATTGAAAAATTCATCTGATTATTTATTTAGTTCTTGGACACGCGTGTAATTAACTTTATTGTATTTAGGGCCATGTGAATACGCAACAACCTTTTCCAACTAATGGAAATACGCCATTGTCACTCATGCCACCAGCATTGACGTTATTGCCGCCACAGTATGGAGCGTCCGACTTGGCAGAAATTCCGTCGAACGAACAGAATAAGATCGATCCACCTGCGTGGGGAATGCCCGATGCCGTACAAGATAAGCAACATCCGGTAAGATCTTTTTCTCCAGTAAGATCTCTGATTTGAAACATTTTGCTTTTTTCAAAACTGTAAAATAATATGATAATACTATTGTAGGAAAAAATCTAGGAATATATTAACTTGGTTTACTTGCAGGCGTGGACTAAATGGACCCATTAAAGGGGACAAGAATCGTTCGTGCTGACACAGCTTCGACCTCTAAATATAACATATTTTCATATTTTGGATCTGATGATGAGAAATGAAAAAGATAGTAATAGCAATAGTCTGGATCAATTATTTGTAGGCACATAAATTATATTACGATCTTATTATATTCATTCAAACCCAGATTCTTAATATTACTTGTCACACTAGAGGATAAGACGACAAATCCTTAATTATTCAACTTATTGCTATCACTAATATATCTCCCGAGTTAATTACAGAGTATAAGGAGTATTCACGAGCGAGAGAAAGAAAAGAGAGAGTCTGACGGTTAAGGAATAGAACATAGGATTGTGACGGCATAATTATGACGTAATTGACCTCGGATCAAGTCATTCTTTTCTTAGCCGTATGGACTCTCGCATGCTCCGTTATCAATTATCGTTCAGCAGGATACGTCACTCACCAATAATTGAATGTTAATAATGATGAATTTCTCTTTTACTATTGAAGACAATCTGAATTTACAAATATTTGAAACATTATCACGCAATATCATTTGCAAGAATCATGATAGATTTAAACGTAAATCTATCATGATAATTCAAGCACGCATGCAACTTACGTTTTGTAGGGGCATTTTTGCGATAAAATCGTTCAAAATTTTGATGAGATACATTCGCATTATTATGAGACAAATTCGTGGTGTTGGGAACATTTCGAAGCCAATATACACGCCGACGATCGTCATACAAGCGTGTACGACTATGTTTTACATCGCCGCCACTTCAGCTTCTGCAGTAGCGATGATGAATACTTAAAAGATCATGTCGGAGAAAAATACGAATTATTATCCAAGATAATGCTCTCGCTTCAGATTACTATTTGATTTAAATAACGAGCTGCTTACGTTGAGGACAGCTGTGTTCCTAGCACCATATCGAACGATAGGTGACGGAAATTACCGTGTTTACTATTTAGAGCGCTGTAAAGAAATGCTGTAATCTTACGAGCATGATACAATCGTGTAAATACTTGCTTCGCAAAACGGGTGATTCTAACTACTTCCATGCTGCAAATTGAGAGAACCGGGGAAGACGATCCGGATGAAAAAAAAAATGAAAAGGAAGATGTAAGGGGGTTCTTGGGGTACCATTGACTTCATCGAAACCTGGGTTCATATTACTCTTCCACTTCTTTTTGCACCTACGCTTGAATTCGTCACTGTCACTTCACTGTGAATCTGACTCGTCGCTTCTAAACTGTGTCCCAAAACAAATGTAGTAATTAGGGGAAAAAAAAGACAAAAGAGGAAGAGCGTTTTTTCCTGATTCTATCGAGCGTTGATTATATCTAATCGCGTCTTGAGGAGCGTCCGTTGTTTCGTTTAGAACGAACAACTGTATAGACCTTTTTCCCATCGACGAGCGTACGTTGATGTTGCATTAAATCGATCGAAGATGCGAACGAAATACGAAAATGACGAGCGACGTTGTTCCGACCGATTACCTGATTAAATTGAGGTTTTCGTTGTCCAGTCGTTCCGATACATTTACATCCTTGCGTTCGTTTCGTAGGCATGATCCTTCATCTGTGTAACTAATGATTGTCGCAGCACGAAATCGCGCTCTGTTTCAGCCAGATCTACCGGACACAGATTGTCATGATCGTAGCGAATTTTTAATCAAGTTCACACATACACAAAGAACACGCAGAACACGAAAATTCTTTTTTTCGTACCGTACCACCGCGCGTAAATGACCAGGTTCTCGGGGAAAAAAAAACAAAAATCGAATTTACGTAAGCGTTACAGGAAAAGTGTCACGAATCGAAAATACGCAATGTAACTAATAATATATTATATATACCGAATCCTATTCAAGATCAATGAATACAGTTCATTGTAAAACTGGTAGTGGGCCGCCAAACGCATGAGGATATAGCCGTGCGTCCCTAGTGCGACAGTGCTATTATAATATTATTATTGCTGTGGTGGTGTAATAATGTTTATTATTATATTATGGTTATTATTACACGCAAAACGTAACTATAGGAAAGAAAGAAAAAAAGAAAAAAAACAGGTACATAGCGAAAGAGAGGAAGAAGGAGGGAGGGAAAGAGAGAGAAACGTCACCCCTGCTATCTCGGCTGGACTTAGTAATGATATAATAATATTATATAGATACACACAACACACTCGGATATATGAAATGTTCATTTCGATTGAACATTTGAAAATCTTTCTTGGTGGGGATTTCGGCAAGTGTTCAATACATAGCGACGATATACTATAATTGAAACGGTCCCCACACATGCGCGTAAGTTTCAATGAGAAGATTATGATGAGGATAATGATGATAATGATATGAAGCTCATGGAAATCGTATGAGGGCTTTTTGACCTATATTCCAGGGAGCGCTTCAATTATTCTCTAAGGATATATTGTTATAATTTAAAGCCTATTTTCAAATTTGATTTATGATAACTGCGATATATGATATAAAACTATTATATGACATATAACAATAAAGCAAATAAATAAATATAACGACGACGAATTCATTGCAATCTCTTAATTTTGTCTCTATCTACCCGCCCCTTGATTCAATGTTTCATCTCCCAAGCATTTTTCTTCACGGTTATTCCTGTGTTATTTAATTTCAATCTTTAGCTTTTTGTTCTTCGTGCGATGTTGGACGACTGAATCTTTTATTAACACACCTTTGACGTTAAATGCAAAAGACTTTAATTTGTGGGAAAATAATTTATGGAAGACCATTTAAATCATTTAGAGAAAATTAATTTTTTTAATCTACCAAAATTTATAAGTTGTACGTATTACTTATAATACATGCATATATAATATTACATTATATATATTTGCAAACGTAAGAAAATAAAATTCATTTAATTCATTATTACGATTCATTTTTATCTATTGTTAAAATTTTAACAATTAGAAACGGTAAGTATTTTACAATTATCTCTGTTTTTCGAAAATTTCAAAGTTTTTAGTTTTCAAAATCGAAAGAGGAACAAAATAAATTTTTGCACGAAATCGCTTTGTATGCCAGCGACAACCATGAATAACATTCTTTAATAATATTTCAAGATTTATAAAGTTATATATAAAATATTTAACGTTTATTGTTCGTGTTTTATTGCTTCAGTGAAGAACTTTTGTCCAGATTAATTAAGGATAATTTTCCGAATCTCCGCTGATCACCAATATGTTTCTCAGATTTTTAATTATAAAGTCTCTGGAGAGGAACATCCACGAGTATCAACTTGCGTCGACAATCATGGAGAGAAAAATAAGCACAACAGTTTATCATAGAAAAATGTTTAATTTAAGAGATAAGCTTGTACGTTAATACAAAAAAAGAGAAAAAAAAAACAAAACTTACAACATCTTTCATAGAGAACATTTTTTATAACAGTCATTTTTTACATTAAATAACAAATTATAAAAAATCCAGAATTATGCTATTTTACCGCATCAGCTCGACAACATTTATGAGAATATCTCAAATTGTTGTTATAAATAACATTTCGATTTCACATTCAATGTAAATCTCTTTTTATTCGTCGTCGTTTCGGCTGATGCGATAAAACTTGCAATCTATTGTACAGTAAAAATAATAAATATTTACACGTGATAGCACATTTTACACAGAAAGTCAGTACTGCTCGAAAAAGTTGGTATTGATTGTCAAACATGAGTTGACAGCTTTCTTTCTGTCTCTCTCCCTCTCTCTTTCTCTCTCTCTGAATCGACTATACATAACCGTTACTACAATCGTGTTTATATAAAAAAATATATTCGTACAAAATAAATATATAATTACATGACGGTCGATTGACATGCCTCGTGATCACACACAATTATTAGACTCCCCCTTTAAGTAGCCGGCGCATAAGTAAAATGAATAAGTAGAAAACGTGGGAAAGAAATCAAGAAACTGATCTCGTAAGACGCACGACGATTATATTCGCTGTACGATTATTTTTTTTTTTTAGAAAATCAACTCATCCGACATACAATCATACACATATACGCGTATTTAGTCGATCACAGAGAGTCCAAATTCCCAATGGGTTTATGAAATCGCGCGCGAAGCGGCATCGGGAGACCGAAGAACGTTCGCATTGTCCGACGACTACGTGGCGTATACGTATATATACACTCGCAAATACATGTGTATATGAAATAAATAAACGACAGGATGATCCACGAAATAATAATATCTAAACTGCTATCCATCGCGGAAACCATAACGATAAATAAAGCCGTTTGTACAAAGCGGAAGATAATCCTCTCGTAGTCTAATCTTATAAAAACTGTCTCTTATTGTAAGGAACAAAAACGCTTATTTCGTGGGTGGCAGCCGGGTCCTCCGAAGGCCAAGTCGCCTCCACGACGAGACAGCACTTCCGCGAGAACCTTGTCTCTCTCTCTCTCTCTTACATAGCGGAATAATGAAAAATAAAATCTCTTACGTCGCATGATTAGAAGGGTATTACATTAGGTTTACTTATTCTGTGACTTATCAAGCTCTCTCTCTCTCTTTCTCTCTCTTGCTCTCGCTCACTTTCTTCCTTTCTCCCGTTCTCACGCGCATATATATATATATATATATATATATATATATATATATATATACACACATTTTCATACATTCGCAATTATTTCAAACGTTACTCACGCAATGCGCGATTGCATTGAATCAAAGTAAGTTTACGTCCATATTATAATTACTTATAATAATAAACTTGCACACAACCGTTGTTTTTTTCTTACAGAGACATATATATATATATATTATATATATGTTGCAATAATGTCTTTGACAGAACCGTTTTTCTTTCACATGTATATAAGACTCGACAAACTCGCTTCTTTCCTTCACGCGTACTTTTCTTTCTTTTTTTTTTTAACATATTAGATTTATCTCTTATACTCTAGCTTCAGCTAGAGACGCTCACGGCAGCATGGTTATTACTAACGACAGCTCGTCAAAGATTATTGCGTCACTTTTTGTATTAATCTTGTAAATTCGCTATTCTATTCTTTCCTCTGGCTCATATAAAAATAACACGCAATGCGAAGCTATCCAACATTGCTTTGTACATTCGCCCGTGCTCCAATGAAACAAAGTTGAACTTAACAAATCTAAAGAGTGTTCATTGCCAAACTATCGACGATTATCCGTACTATAAAGAAGCTATTAATGTAACTTAATAGTACATACATGAAGGCGATTGCCGACGCGGGCCGGCAATACCTTTCACAAGACAGAGCTATTTTTCTTATCTATCGAAAATCCGGTCCGATTGTACCCTAATTCTTGCAAAACTTATTTCGTATCGAGGGGAAAAATATCTTGATAAAAGTACATGATTTGCAATTGCTCAGCGTTCCTTTTTCAAATTTGTAACGAAAGACGACTAGCGATTCTATTCGTAACGGCAGAAATAGCGAGTAATAAACAGAACTAATAACGTCAGTGTTCAATTAGCACTAATTTTTTTTAACTAGCCTAGCAATACCGAACAATACAGCTTATCCGAATGCTGCTCAACCGTCAGGCAAAGTGTCATCTCTGTCAATCAGTATTGAGGACCGCAAAGAAACTATTCTAAGCTATTATGGATTAACACCTCCGACGTCGTCTGCGTTACGTGTGCTTAAAGTGTGTCATTATTCATTCTGATAATAAACTAATACCGTAGATCATCTTTCATACAATGCGTCAATGGATCCATCGATTTCAGCAGCATATTTTTACTCTACGTTTCATTTTAACTGATATTGATTTCTGGTTGAAACGCAAAGGCTGATCACGCAGCTAAAGAGAGTGGAACCATATCATTGCTCGAACACCATTTTACATTAGACGTAACGAGCCGCGAGTATTATCATTCCGCGTTAATTACGTTCTACAATTAATCTCGTATTTACACACATTATCGCTTAAAGAACGTAACATAATTTCTTCTAATTTTTCTCTCCTAGTTGCCGCACTCGCACTTTGTCGTTTGCAATAAGGAGAGACGTGCTGAAACTCCATTATGTACAGTACACATACGAAATAGATTAAATAGATTATTTATGATAGAGAAGAAATAATTACGATAGGTGCGGTAAGCTAAAAGCAATCTCGATCGTTTTTCTCAGAATCCTCGTGGATCGTAAGAATGGTGGACAACTATCAGTTATGCTATTAAAATGCGAATCTAGAAGAGTGATACATTTTGCATAACAATATATCTTATGTACATTAACGTGAGCGTCGTGAAGTTACCGTAAAAAAAAGGAAAGAAAAACGGAAGAAAATATGGAATTGTAAATAGATCCCTCGATTTGTGCTGTCTGAGTGAAATATTAAAAAAAGATATCTCAATCTTTGAACTGAATATGTTGCCTGTACTTTGCGGCACGCATGCATCGCCGAGTTCCAGCAAACGAAATCTTTGCGTAAAAGTTTCTTATCATTGAAATCGATGTCTTGAAAAAACCGAGTGTATATTTATAAAAATGCATAAATCATATCTCCTAATTGCCTAAAATAACTTCGTCATTTTGCACTAACTTTCTTATTCAATACCTCCGATTTATAATCAATGATTCTCGATCATATATATGTACATGTGAATTAACGCTACTAAAGTATTTTTTCACGCTACTCTTGTCGAAGGCTTAAACTTATGATTTTACTTTCGACAGTTACGAAACAAAAAAATTACCTCATTTCAATCAAAATCTTGTGATTGTATAGTTTAGCAACATCAATAGCTTGAAAACATCATTGATACTTGCATAGTATGTGTATTATGTAAATAAGTTTCAGACTTTATTCACACTATCTTTTTAAGTAATTACTATTTCCCTTTTCTTTTTCTTTTTTTCAATCAACATCGCGGAAAGCGGCAACAATTAAATCTCTATCCTCATCCTTTTTGAGAAAGGAAAAGAATTTATATAACATAGTAGATTTTATCGTCGAAACTAGGGAATGATATATTGATCTTATATTTTCTTTAAAAATTACTTTCGGAATAAATTTTTACTAAAGCTTGAATTGAAAATAATAGAATTGAAGTACAATTAGACTGTTATAGAATGTGAATAAAGTCTTGTATTCTTCACATCTTTCGACATGATTTCCTTTTCAATGTAAAATTAAGAATTTGTAACTTAAAAAAATATATATATATACAAACGCAATATTTAGTAATAAATTTTGATTCGTAACTGACTGTAAAAATTGCACTGTTTGCTTATGACAGTACACTGATAATCGCAATAAAGTTCGATAGAATAACATCAAAATTATTTCCTATGTTCGAATGCAATTCCAATTCTCCAATGATGCGTACCAGTGTAAGATTTACTCGTTCACTTTTCGCTCGTTGTTTTGAGCGTTAGCGTCAGCGTCAGCATTCGCGTCCTCTGATAGATCATCGTCCGCGCCTGAAGACAAAAACATGAAATAATTAAATAAAATAAGACACGTGGGACACAAAATGGAATATATAAATTTAAGAATTAAATTAACTCAATAAACTCGAGACTCACATGTCTCTTCCTCCTCATCTTCTTCTTCTTCTTCTCCGGAAGAGGAATCGCTATCGCTATCTGTGCTCTCGGAATTTGCCGAAAGGGAACATTGATCGTATTGCTCAGGTTCGGAATAGACTTCTGCGCCAGGGAAAATGTACCTGCCTGATGCCAACTGGTAATAGGAATTTTCTGTAAAAATAATTGCAATCATATTAGTACTTGTATTATTTATAAGAATCCCAAAGTATGAAGTACGCAAAAATACATGTTAGATTTGTACCTGGTAGTCTAGCAGCAAGACTCTCTCGGATCTTTGGTTGCCAACAGTGTCTCTCCAATCTTCTGTTCTTCAATTTGGCTATGTCAAACTTTTCTTCTGTGCTATCGATGCTGTTACAACTGTCGCCTATGCCGGAATCCAATACGGAGTCCACCGATGCTTGTCTCGGTTTCGGTATCATTTTATCCGACTCGGCGACATCTAAGTTCGCGGCATCGTCATACTTGTTTGATTTTTCACGCTTGTTCAGCGATTTGTGAGACTCCAGAGTGTTTTCGCTTATTACAGCTTCTGAAGAAAGAGACAATATTGTCGGTACTACCTGACATTCTTCTGAATTGTTTTCGGATGTCGATTTTGTAATGCGAAGCTCGTTTCTTGACGAGATCATTGTGCACTCGGCAGTCACTTTCGCGGGCGACGTGGAATTTAGAGTTTCTGTTCCGTGCGTGCTACCGAAATTCATCCTTTTGGGACTATTCTCTATACTAGTGTCACCTGATCGTCTTTTCGGACTTTCTCCCAGAAGATTGAAGCTCTTTTCTGGATTTTCCACTTGGACCTTGACTTGCGAAGATAATACGCAGACATTGAGGTCATCTGTATGTTGTGGTATCGCATTCGCATTGATCGAGAGGCTGTCCTGACTTTCAGTCGAGGATACGTTGTGAGGTTTCAAATCTTCTACGCTATCGCGCGATACTTCGGTGTTACTTGTCGTGTCTTGACTCTGTTCCCATGTGTCGTCGGACAAATACCGTAATGGTAAGAGTTGCGAGACTTCCTTCAGAATTTTGTCGTACCAACAGACTTCTTTATAAGTATCGCCCATTCTGCACAATATCAACAAATCGTAATTTTATAATTATCGTAATTAAAACAATCATTGCATTGAATTGATATATTGAGCATCAAGTAATTTTGTCATATTTTTAGTGTACATATACTTCAATGTACAAAAAAAATTAAATAAGATATATTTAATTTCTTTTATATCGAATTAATATTAATAATTAATGAAGTTTTGTATAAAAGATCAACCTTTTTACTTACAAATGACATATTTGATTTATAATAATGTCACCATCGCCCAGTAGTTCAACGTCAAACTTGAGATGTGGTAATGGTTCTCGATTAATAAGGATCTGCGGTACGTGCGATGGAATGGATGAAGGAATTAGGGCTACCGGCCGAACCTTTAAGGATGACCCGATAACGATTAGAAGATCGCAATCATCCTTGTCTTTGGCCATCGCGTCATGGAAAGCATCTGGCAGTCCTTCGCCGAAGAAGACGATATCTGGCTTCATTATACCTTGCGACACCAGATCTGAGAATTACACGAAAGAGTATTCAATTAAATTATCGGCAAATTAACAGCAATTAATCTAAATCAAACAAAATGATTTAAAATGGCATTTCACACGTTCCGCTCAATCGTAACATGTATCACTTGTCGAATTGAGGAAACAGCAAACGATCTATAGGACAATATAAACGACACAAGCCGTTGCTCCGGATAGTCGCGAAACACGGCACTCACACAGGTAAGTGCAATCTTATAAGTTTACCTTTAAGTATGCGCTTATTAACAAGCGAGGCTTTAATCGCAGTTACGATTGATGTATCGACTTATGTGTTGGATCGGTAACTTCATTTATAGTTTGAGACACATTCCGAGAAGAGTAGATAACGTTCTCTCATTGGCCATCGACTCGCGACATTATAGCAAAGGCTAATAACGGAAAACTATCACTAAAGGATAGTTAATCCTCCGTATCATATTGAAATTGATAAGCCATTACGAAAGACTGCAAATAAATACACTATCAGCAAGGATTACGTGAAAATGGGTCGCTCTATTTACCTCGGTAGTTCTCGTTGCAATTCACTTCGGACAGGGAAGGCAACGCGTTGACACGGCATTTAGGACACGTGGGTATCCTTTGTGCGAAGATATTCTCCCTGATGTCGTTCGCTCTGACTTGATATTTACATCTTGTACACGATGCGGTGGCGAAGGAGCCTTCAACAAAAAAACGTTCGATATTTAGAAAATCTGAATGCACGTAACTGCGAGTTCACACAAATTCGCTACAACGTTAATTGCTTAATCTTGCATAATCTTCCTAAAGTTTTAATAAAATATAAAATTAGAAATTTTTGTAAAGGCGTATTATAAATAATTGTAAGAAGGAAATATATAAACATGAAAAAATATACTATAGCTAAGAAAGTTGAAGCACATGCAACGCCTTATTATAAATAACAATTTATCTAAATATTTTATTGAAATATAGGAGAAAAAAGTACTTTTTAACTTGAAATAATTTTAGTAGCAAGAATAAAAAATATAACAAATTTTTATAAACTCCGAAAGGTGTTTTTTCTTTATGAATTTATAAAAATTTACAGAAGCGGTAAAGTCACGCTTAAAATTTTAGATAGAAAATGCAATATTATTTATAAAAATCATTTTTAAACTTGATAAATTGCAGGCAATGATCTCAAAACTTTTAAAATATTGGGTACAGTATTATGTGCAATATTTAAGAAATACCATATACTACAATACATATTATATTGCTATATTAAAAACTATCAATCATACAAAGTACATTGATTAAAAAAAAAACTAATATATTTTATATACATGATAATATATTAAAACTCTACAATATCATCTAAATGCTCTTTTTATATAATAAACGTATGTATATATA
>VBVR01000935.1:6282-37584 GCA_011638315.1 Tetramorium parvispinum | reverse complement strand
ATATAAATAAATGAAGTATAGAAAATAGGGTTCTTTTCACAAAAAAATCATGTCAGAATGAAAGAAGAATCATGAAGCCGCGAAAACCAGTATATTAGAAAAATACAACATTTTTTCGTATGGAATCACCACAATGTCAAGTAGTGCTCGCCGTAATCGCGCAAGTTGCTTCACAGAAGCTCGTTCGACCATCCGCTGTGGCGCGTCGCAGACGCGAGAGGAGTTTCGCGTACGCAAAATTCGACCGGGAACAGTATATAAAGAGCGAGCCTACCGATACTGATTCACTACAACTCCATACGAATGGCCCTAATATATTTTCATTAATTTTTATTAAAAAAAAATCAAAATCGTGAACCGCCATATTGGATCCGCCATTTTGAAAAAGAATCGTCCAAATCTGATGGCGGATTAGTAATCAGCGACCTAAAAAACCCCTGTATACCAATTTTCATAAAAATTCAATCAATAGAAAAATGTGTGCCGCAAAGGGTTAAACATATATATATCGATCTATTACAGGATAATAAATATTATTAGATCTAGTGTGTTTTTTTCCTCATCTAATTTTCAATAACTGCTGATTTTTCTGGCTGTTAATCTGTTGACTAAATGGTATAATAGATTGCCCACACTTCACGAGTGTATAACCTAATTATCCTTAATTAGATAAAACACGTTTCAAAGACTCGTAAAGATATCGTGCTAATTTGAATTAAGATAATTGCTTTTAATTTAAACGCAGATCGATTTAATGATATAAAATTTTTTTTGTACAAAGACATCCCAATCCGAAAGACATTCGTTTTATTTGGCTGTACTTTAATAAATTGCATTACTCGATTATTTTAAACTATATCATTGCATTTCAAAGTACTTTCGCGCATAATAGCGATCATTGTTGAAAAATCACGACGTCGCGACAGACATCAGGGAACGGCATTCCGCGATTTCGTCAAGTTTTTACGCCGCGGGGGAAACCACTCAAAGAAGAAGAAGAAGAAGAAGAGACGAGAGAACCGTGCGCGGGAGACTCGCGAAATGTTTCCGTTCCTGTTAACCGGTGGCGGAGCCGCGGTGTGCGGAGAGATTTTATCGGGCCTACAGATCGACCGCACTTCGTCCACGGCGATTTAAAAAGGAAATGACGTTTTATCGCACCGCACGATCGATAAGGTATTATTCTGGAATGGAAGCTGCGAGTCCGCTCTTCATGGCTCGGCGCGTAAGAAATGAAGTATCGTGCCCGACGAGATATTAAGCGTCACTCATACTGTATAGCCGAGCTATCAAGAAGTAATCCAAGTACATACGTGTCGCGGCGATTTAACATCTCTATGTTTTATCAGCGTCGTCGCTGTGTCTGCCGCTGATAACCGATGCCTGATGATCGAGAAGACAGGCTTATGATCTTCAATCACATTTGCTCTGCTCTTGATCAAGAGATTCAGTTCTTTTCTTAATATGATATGAACGAGATAAATAAGTATCCGTAAAAAATCGAGCAAGCAAAGAAGCTAAACTGTTTGTAACTACACTTAAAAAATATTAACATATTTTAAATTTATCAAAGCATGCAAGGCTAAGGTAAAATGGAGAATTTACGGAACAGTACGTTGTGTTGAGAAAAAAATGAAGCTATGGAATGTGCTATAAAATGAAGCTTTTCAAAGCGCATCGTGGAATTCCACAGTTGTGGAATTTCAACCGTCAGATAACACTCGAATTCATGAGCTCGCAAAATGGAACATTTGTGATATGTGCCACGAGATCATCTACCTACGTGAAGATGGGGTCCCCCTGTTTCTTATCGACTTGTATCGCGTTTGTTTCGAATCGACACGCTGGTCGATCGGTCGCCAGTTTCCCAAGGTGATCTGAATTCTTCTCTGTGGAACAACTGTGCCATAGCGTGAAGTTGAAAGAAACTTCTGCTAGATAAAAATCCGAAGAAATATTTTACAGAAAATTAGATTTTAAAAGAAAAGGAAAAATAAAGAAATGCAATATTTTATGTAACAATAAAGATCTGCTGTGGAACCGTAATGCTTTTATCTTATTATCGCTCTTTCTACCTTTACTATCCACTTTTACCGTACCATCTTTTCATATATTTTACTCACATACATTTTAAATAGCTTTAATATGAATATCCGAGCGCATTATTCGAAGCGCCTATTAACTAAAGTCATATTTCTCTCATGCCGAGATTCGGATGGCTTCCGAGGAGCCGGTACTCGCGTTTAACATCGTCTTCGAGACGCGCAAGGATTCTAACGAGCCGCGTCGAGCCTCGATTCCTCAAGATCGCCCGGCTTCGGCTGTAAAACCGCGTTCTTTATTTTCCGCCACTATCCGCGAACGTGCATCTACATCTGCTTATGCAGATCCGCGGTCGCGATACTGCGCGCACACGTGGGCGGACTGCGAGTCCCTCGCCCTGGGAGATCGACTTATCCGGACGGAAACCCGAGAACCGCGAGCGACGTATATATGCGCCGGGATTGCTTCTGGTAGTCGGCGAAAAATGCCATAGGAGAAGCCTCTGGGAAACGCGGCGAGGTAATTACCGTCGTTTGCCGCGATGGTTTGTATGCTCGACGCAACGACGGAAACACAGCTGGTATCGCGAACAGATTTGATCCTCAAACGGCGGAACTGTGACTTGACGATAAATCGTACTGCAGATGTAAAAAATGGCAATGTTGCAAAATAGTTGATAGAGGAAATTAAAGTAGGAATGTTATACGTGCTAGCTGTCCATCATGTTACCTACACCGCTGTCTGATCGAAGACTTTCTAAAGAGACGATCAAAGAGATAATCGAGAAGATAATCACTTCGTTTGAAACATTGATCAGTTGGGAAACTGGCACGTCGTTTTAACAACGGGTCTTTCTTCTGGACTAGGTCGCTCCTTCGAACGAACGATTGTGTATAAAATATCACTACGACTCCAAGAACGTTGACAATATGAGACTAGTGATTCATCTATGCAATGATTGCGTTAAACGCAAACTTGTTTACGTATAGAAAAGTTTAGGTGCCTCCGGGGTAAAAAGCGCTTTGTGGAAACGGTCGTCCGATATACCATTGCTGCTGCATGCGTATGCATTACGTATTATGCAGCGTCTTTCCTGATGCAATCTACGTTTAGCCGGCGAGGTGAACGACGCCAATTCTGCTCATTCGTGCGAATACTAATGCGTTTTCCCTGCGAGCCGTTTCGCACTCACGTGCTTCACAATGTTACGCTGCGTTACACCATCGTAATATTCGTGCGAGACGCATTGTGTACTTATCGTTACCGTAACGTAAATGGGCAGAGTACTTTGCGCGAAACGCGAGACTGCCGCGCGATCGTGAATGCAACTGGAACCTTCCAGTACAAACGACTTAGTTTTGCGTATTAAAAATATAATTCACGAATGCGACATTCCAAATTCCAAAAATTGTACAAATCTAAAATATAATTTCACGTGAAATAAAAACAAACGTCTCAGTAATTTTAAAAAAATCTTAGATTATAGATCTAAATTTCTATATTAAAAGCACTCAAATTAATTAATAAAATTCAGAATTAAAAAAAACTGAAATAAAATGCGAAGCATCGAAATACAGATCTAGAGGCCGCAGAGCAGAGTGTTGCCGAAAAATTTGGATGTACAAAGATCTCCGAATCTTTTTCGCGATTAGGAGCACGAACGTGTTTCACGGGACAGAAGTTAACGTAATATTATGCCCGCCGACTTCCGTCCACTGATCATTATTCAAGCGTAATGCGTATACATTATCCGGCTGGCGTATGCATGTTACATTGCTATTGTTGCGCATTGTGGGCGCAGGTGGAAACTTAGCCAAGAGCCTCTCTCGCGAGAGGAATTGCCGCTCCGGTAGCAAGAGGGGTACTTTTATGAGGCGAAACTCGGTAATGAACGAAACGCACGGATTCTATTGTCAAACGCGTTCGCCACAATGGATGAGAAAAATATCCGTCCATTATTGCAAATAGTCGGGCATTCTACGGATCGAAGAGCCCGTAAAACGGTCTGAAAATGGTCCATAACTCGCGGAGTAACGAAGAGAAGAACTGAGAAAGTATCACACGCGGTGTTGCGTTATTAACATGTAGCGGTTACACGGAAATCGAGAATTAAAATATATTAGAAATCCACGAAATATAAATATATATCCACGAAAATCGGCAACAATTCCCCGAACCATCGGGAATTCGCGGACTTGCTACCGGTGCCGATGTCGTAGAGAAAGACAAATACACGAGACAAATACACGAGTCAAAAACACGAATTGAAAACAAAACAGTGCCTCGAACGGTACCTCGAGAAGGCCGAGCCGGAGAATTGGCGCTCTCTCGTCTTCCCGACACCGTCGCGATAAGTCGCATACGTGCCTTTCAAATAATTAGCAAACGGACTTACAATTAGTTTCTCGCCGCTAGAAAACGGACTTAGATTCCCGCCGCGAGCAAGACTACGCTTGACGTCGATGTACTCAACGAATAAACTGTTGTTCATTTTTATATCACATATATAAACGTGACATTTCTTTTCCGTCACATTCCTATCCCGCTGCACACACGCGTAATTAACTAATCAAAAACATTTACATTAAAAGGATTTGTGGTCGTAAAAATTCACGAATATTTATGCGAAACTATAATGATTCCTTTTAGATAAAAATTTAAGGATTCTCTATATATCTTTCAATATAAGTACTTTCGATAACTTACAATATTAAAATAGAAGACAGTTTGAAAAATTAATGTTGAAGATAATATTTGATATCATTTATAGATTTTGTGTAAATTTTTTAAGATCGCGAAATTCAACGCAAGAATAACGATGACTCGTTTACGTGGCATCCTCGAGCTTTCCTTTTTGTCGACCTTCTCGTTTACTCAAATAAAGACGAGAGTTCGTTTTGGCACGTGTCCCGATTAAGATTGTGCCGCTAATTGTGTCTCGACCGCATGGCAGCCCGCGTGGCAGCGGTTATTTCGGTACACGTCCGGATGATGTATAGTGCGAGTGTATTTATTTGAACTTCATGTATTAATGGTTTTGAAGCGAAAATTTATCGATGAAAATAGAGCGTTGTGTAAAGAAAAATAAACAAATTCTAGATTAAAACACAATATAGTTTTAAATTTCTTTTAGTATAATCTTTTTCTCCAAAATCCTAATTTAATCCTTTCAATTTTTCATAAATCTTTAATCCCAAACAAGATGTTCCACATATAATTTTCCGTTCTTTATGGATCCGAAAATATATGATTCTTGATCCCCTAAACTGTTAATTCTACGAATCTTCGCATTCTACGAAATTAGATTAATTTATTGCTTCTTGCCTTTGAAATTTATTGCTTCTTGCTTACAAGGCGGTTCAATTTCATGGGTATCTAAAACCGCAAACACTTTCGTTCGAATCTATAATTACATGGATCTGCGATTTTATATATCTATAATTTTACGGACCCATTTATCGTAAATTCCACGGAATCCTGCAGATATTTAATTAAAATATATGTGATATTATAGATCCTCTTGCAAGATATGATTCCAAAAACCTGCTCTATATAGTTTTTACTAAAAAATGTTTTGCGGCAAATCTTTTTTCTCGCATAGATGAATATGCTATAAGACTCCTCGGTCTACAAATTCTTTCGGTTTATAAACCGCCTTATCTTTCAACGTTTATTCCGATAAGCGAGATTTCACAGCACTGACTCCGCAAGGCACGCGAAGATCAGCGATTCCGGTCTTCGGCGATGGAAAATACGACCTTATTAAGGTGCTGCGTCGTAGAATATCGCGCGACGCGCTTTAAGTACGTCGACTACGTTAATTATGCTTAAGTTAGGATAAAAGTGCCTTTGGACATCACGATCGAATGGATCCGCCACGCAAAAGCAGGTACATATGTTTTTCTCTCGATTTCTCTTACTTGATTTACTTAATTGCGCTGTTTAATATTTGCATGTCCATTCAATTCTACCGTGGGACACATTCGTTGAGTTAGTGCGTTGCGTTTGATTGCATAAGCTGAATTAATGTATCCTGACGTAGAGAGAATAACTAACAAACCGGTGAGATGGAGTTTAATGTCATCGAAAGATTCTCAGAGAATCTCATATTAAATAGATATTAGGAGATTTGGAAAACTAGAAACGCATTTGAAGGAAAGAAATACAGATCTGGAGATGATTTAACTTATATATAATTCTTAACTGCAAAGTGCAAAATATATCGCATTGAATGATAATCTCAGGATAGCAACTCGTATAAATTGGTATTAACGAATCAATATTTATATGTATATTTAGTTGTGTTGATTGGATTTATATTAACTTGCTACATCTTTTAAACAAGTTTCTTCCATTAATCAATAGCATTTTAAGTCGAAATGTTAAGTCGAAATGGTGAGAATTTTCTCAAAATATCGCGTGGCAATTTATGAATTTAAATTCTTTCTTTACACACAATTATTTTTTTTATTTTAATTTCTTTTCAATATCACTAATAGTATATTAATTAACATAAAAATTAAAATTCGTTTGGCATTATTAAAAACTCTAGATACAATTTTGATTTTAAGTTTGCAAAATTTATTGATTGATTAATAAGATGTCAATGAATAAATTTATTTTTAAAGTATGACATTTATTTGAATATAATTTTTAATAAATAATCAATGATAATGTATCTGTCTTATTTTTTTAAGTATCTCTTTAGATATTTAAAAGATGCGCATTACAAATGGATGGTTCATCGATACCGTGAAATTTATTCCGGGTCGCTGCCAGTTGACACCCGCCTCTTTTTCTCATTTAACAATACAGTGAAATGATTTTGCAAATACCACAGAAATGCCCAACCGATCGATATCTCCAGGGAACCTCAAGCCTTTGACGCACAGGCGATGCCAGTACAATCTAAAATTTACAATTCGTGTCTCGATCGCTCGCCTACGTTATTCACGCATGAGCAGTCCCTTCGCATAACTAAGGATAAGAGAGTAAAAACATCGCGCTAGTGGAAGATATATTTAGCCTGCAGAACAAGATCCTAAGCTTATTAAAAGAAAATTCAGACTTAATATATTAATATCGCTACTAATCGAAGAAGAAAGTGCATGTTAAGGAACATTAAAAATAAACATCCTTGTAACACAAACTAAATTTACAAAATATCGATTCATCATTTATTTATGCGAGTTACTATCCTATGATTAGCATTCAATGCAGTATTTTGTACTTGTTTCTCTCTCTCTCTCTCTCTCTCTCTCTGACGTCGACTTGCGTATTTTTAAACTTTCGCCGAGTACAATCGCGAAATCTCAGCGAATCAGTTAACAATCAATCACGAGTATCTGCGACGCGACATTTACGGGCCACTATCAATAGTCCCATGCACATCGAATTAATTTCCTAGTCGACGGGGAAAACCGCCGGTCTCCGTTTACCTCGCCCTATCTCGATATCGAAATCACGAATACGTAATGCTATTTCTTGTCGTTAATGCTACTTACTGTGATGTATACGATGTAATTTTCTTCTAAATCTCTTGGCGGCAATTTGCATTAATTAAACAAATGAAAAATTTAAAAACTGAAAGATATATTGGCATAACAATAATTTATTATAAGCAATTATGTCACTAAGACGGAAATTGTATTTTTTTTTTAATATTTTAAATCTCGGAAAACAGCTTAATAAATAAATGAAATCGCATGTCCAATATAAAGTTGAAACTCTCTGCACGTTTACTTAGGACATCATACATGATTGAACTAGTGCATAAGTGTAGCATGCGCAATTGCAGGATTCGAAATGGCTGAATTTCCGCGACTGATAGCAATAATCTGACAGGTGCATCAACGTCATTTATGTCGCCATTGAGGCCATCCACGGTTAAACGGAGCGTATCATCTGCGGACGAAAGAAAGAAGTAGGTGGCATCCCATCGCAGGAAGTTAATTAACATCGCGGACGGCACTCGAGAGCTTCAGGTTGAAAGGAGCTAGATCTAAATAAACCAGAAACTCATGAACGGCGCGCCGTGTCTCGCGGGGTATCTGTCTGCGTATCTGATGCCACTTATGACGTATGCTTAAACTAACGCTCATTGCTTACGAATAGTCGATCTTCCAGTCAATCCTCATTACCGTAGAAATTCATCATCCCTTTCCACGTTGTCCCCGCGGAGAGAAAATATCGTTTGACTTTTCTAATTACGTCAAAGTCCAAAATTCCGAACGAATGAGACGTTATTCGGAATTCGAATTAAGAACGAATATTTTCCTTGGAATTTAATACAATTATCCGTCATAAGTTTTAGAAAATAAATTAATATTATTTTTTAAAAATATTTTTCATTTCCCTTAGTATCTTATATAGGTTTTTCACGTAGAGTAA
This sequence comes from Tetramorium parvispinum, assembly GCA_011638315.1. Taxonomy (NCBI): domain Eukaryota; kingdom Metazoa; phylum Arthropoda; class Insecta; order Hymenoptera; family Formicidae; genus Tetramorium; species Tetramorium parvispinum. The sequence continues at coordinate 29,151 of VBVR01000935.1, read as the reverse complement.
TTAGAAAAGAGATTTACGCATCGCGCTGTTATAGCTGGATTAAATTACGATACGCGGACCGGTCGTTTTAGCACTAGCCGACGATACTCCGATCCATCGAGATCGCACGATCCTTCCCGCGTAACGGGATTTCGAGTGGCTGTAGATTACGCGACCGGTAGAAACCTCGGTTATCAGCACGATGACGAGAGCGTCTCGGATCCGGCCGGCGACGCTGAATGATTGCGATTTATGGGATTCTTCATAGTAGCTGGCGATCTGGCGGACCGATCTCGAGCGGAATTTGCTGGCTGACTCAATCGTAAAGGTGCCGCCACAACGAGGCATATCCGGATTTTACGCATGGCCTTTACGAGATTATTCTTCCCGTTCGCCTCGCTCGTCAGGAACGTTAAATTCTGACATCATATCGAAGTCTTTTCAGCTCGGCACGGCTTCGTCACCACCCTTACTTGCTTGTAAACGTCTTCATAAACGTTTTAATACGACCGGACTATTACGTCGCGCTACGCTCGAGTTATCTCGCGCGATGAGCTTTGCTTTTGGTGCTCCTTGTCATTTCTGTTTGTTGAATCTAATTTACACGGTAGCGTCGCTTTTTGCCTCGCCTTTGCGGCCGGCAAAGTTGAAGTTGTCCGACACTTCGTTTAATCGGCACCATCTGTCTATGCTGTGCATACTCAATCTTTCGATCTTCTATCAGCAATCGCTTATGGCGATGTAGCTTCATTCATCGTGTTAAAAATAAATTCATAGAATCAGCAATGTAGAGCTGTAACTATTAAGATTTTTATTGCTCACATTTTTTTAATTTTTCTAATCTTTTTGAATAAAAAAGATATAAATGAAATGATATAGATAATTAAAAGAATATACAACTTTTACGAAATCTTCTATTTGCTTTAATTTTTACAGTTTGAGGATTACTCAAGACAGATAAACGAAGATCGATGCAGCATTTGACGATCCGTGCGAAACAATGTACGGTCGTAAACGCGATCGTAAATTAAAATTAGCCTAAACGGATTACGCGAACGGTATTCCGCAATAAAAGTATGCGTCAGTCCCGTAAATCTCAGGCAGCGTTCTAAACTGCCTGTCAAGGCGGATAAGTGCAGCGTACTTAGAATAGGTCGGGATAAATATCGCGAGTTTGCGTTAGAGTAAGATGAAGAGCCGCGCATTACTCTTCGCATTCGTGTCTTGGTTGAACGCAGGCAGGCACGGGACTACCTTCGTATCGATATACGCAAGGCCTTTCTCAGGACCCATAATAATACTGTGATTAATCTGTTAGATGGTACGTATAAATTGCATTTTACTGCCAATCTAAATTAATAAAATGATGAATTCATTGTAATTCAAATGCAATCGATTATGATTTATAAGAGAGAGAATTATCAGATTTTTGTTATTTTATGGAAATATTTTAGTAATTTTTTAAATTGTTAATTTAATTATTTTATGATAGAAAAGAAAGATAATTGATTGACTAAGGAATTAACTTACAAGACAATTTGTTTGTTCTATGTTAAATATGGCCCTAAAAGCGAGTATATTTCGTAACGCAAATTTTGTAGCTATTAAAATTAGTGAACGCATAATTTGGTTCTAGAACTATAGGACAAAGAGACCAAAAAATTGTAAGAATAAAGTACGAATAATTTTAAAAGCATCCCGATTTAGACGTAATGGCACAGAATGACAAAGGAATCTTTGACAAAAAGAAATGTATATATTTTGTATTGTTGATTTCGAACAGACTTTTAAAATTATTTTAATTATTATTATGATAGGATGTGTTACACTGTAAATTTATAATTATTTAATATTTAATTTGTATTATTTATCTATTTTGTTAAAAGCATTATTCTTAGTACAAATATATTTAGACAAAGTCTGTTTATAATTTCCTATACTCTTTTTTGAATAATTTGTTTATCTGTTATACTATCATGGCATAATAATTCTTCGCAACAATAAAATAAAAAGAATTTTCCATTTTTTAATAAATGAATCTAGAGTTGAACAAATTGGATTGATAACACATAATAATAATGAATATATTGATGTACTCGTAATTATTAGATATGACATCTTTTTACTGAATAATCTAATTTTTACAAATGGAGATAATACATAGAAATCATTGTCGGATATTGTTAAAAATTTATGTTATATAAGATGACATATGTTTACTAAGTTTTTCGTGTCAATAATAATATCACATTACCTGTAAGATGTGATCTCATTGTAATGCAATCTGTTTTATTGAATTTAGTTTACTTAATTCTCATGTCGTATCAATATTAGCACATCCCTAAACTTCTATATAATAAATGTATGACCTGTACCCTTTGAAATCAAATAATAAAAATTTTGAAAATGATTCGTCAATTTCAAATACAATTACTTTAAAATATCAATAGTATTATCAATAGTAATATTGATAGTTTTATCATATTATGAATCAACTATTATAAGAATTTTGTTAATCATATAACGATATATTTTATCATATAAAAATCAAGATATATTATGTTCATATTACCTCAAACTATGTTTTATTAATCATTTTTCATATTGCTGCTATAAGTGCAGTTTTATACGTGAAACACAATATACGTATATTAGAATGACTTGTAGGGTCTTCTTTTTTATTAACGTTTTACTTCGCCAACGAGTTTTAACCTGAAATATTTAACATTTTACATCGCATAAATTTATCGTAAGTTTCACAGATCGTATTTATGCTGTATATTCAGGATCCTTCATACGCAAGTATTTCAATAACTTGGACAATTATTTACCTCACGTTTTAATTTTTGCGTTTTGTTCTTCTAGTATTTTCATTATCTGAATGCTCCATGGTTTCGATTGTTTTAGTTCAGTTAACATCACATAAAAATAATGTTGACGGATTCACCCCTTGTCTTTCTCGAGTCAAGCGATCGAAGCAACAAAAGTACAACTGTATCCAACCAAAGAGGATAGAGTTATATTCGTCAATAGATTATGTCTTTTATTACGTAATAATGTATTCACTATATTTACGCAAAGCTTATTCTACTTTATTTATCGAAAAATGTGAGAGATTATTAATTCTCTTCAAAGTTTTCATCATGTTAATTTTTTTTAAATATAAAGTAAATGATCAATTTCTATAATAATTATTCCCATAACAATTCGCGTACTTTTTTTTAATTACAGATTATATATTATTTGTTATTTTAGTCTAATTTCCAAATCTCTTCCGGGCAAGAGAAACAAGTTCTTCGAAAATAAATGTTTTCCCATAATTTGCGATGATAAAACGTGGTGGGCTAACTTTGTATCGCAAAAGAGTCAGCGCCCGATAATAGAATCTAAAAAGAGCATGCACATACCAATGGCGGCACTTACCTTTGCAGCCGTCCGCCGACAACCCGTAGTGGTCCACGTCGCAGCGATCGCACCGGAAGCCGACGACGCCGGGCGCGCACCTGCATACACCGCTTACGGAATCGCAGAACCCGTCGATGGCACCCACGTCGCAGTCGCATTCCCGGCAACCTGCGGTCACGTTCCCGTAGCCCTCGATACAGGAGGAACAGTCACGACCGGTGAACAAAGGTCCGCAAGGACACTGACCGGTCGTTTGCTCGCACTGAATCGAATTGCTACCGATGAGAGAGCAAGTGCATGCTGAAACGCAAACCGTATCTACACTCGTAATGTATTCAATTAACGTAATTAATGACATCCAATTAATCTAATCGCTACATTAATTTGTTTCGCCGTGGAAATTAATTACCGTTATTTTCAATTGATCTATAAAAACTTAAGTAAATCTTCATGCAAGGAATCGAAAATAATTACTCTCTAAATTTCTTAGAGTGAAATATAACTTTAATCGAGTGAAAATACTGCCACTCGTAAACAGTGAAAATTGACTTTTCATAAAAGAAACTGTTTAACTCTAATGTAGAGTGGACATGTTACTCGTTTCGAAGTGAACAATTCATTGAATCAAAGAATTTTACACCGCACAACAAAAATAGATAGAAGAATTCACATCATATGAGTGTAAAGTCACTCAAATTCAAGTGGATTCGATCAATCAAGTGTTTGAGTGAATTGCCGCTCTAAGAAATTTAGAGAGTACGAAGAGAAAAAAAGTTCATCTTGATTCATCTCTCTCTTTTTGAATTGAAGTATAAGCCATTAATTTAATTAATCTTTTAAAATATCACTGAATTTTAAAATAATACAATAATATCTGATGATTGGAACGGTAGATGATTTGTAATTTTGCGGTAGAATTATAAAAGAGAGAGTTACAAAATTCTATGAGAAATATATTCGAAAAATGGTGGAAAGAATTATTTTTTAAAAAGTTAAAAATTTTTTTAAGCATTTTAAAGGTTCTGTTGTATGTGACGCTTTTAATTTTTGATTTATTAAATAAGTAAAAAATGTAGAATAAGAGTTTAATGCATTGAGTATTTAATTGAGTTTTTTAAATATAATATAATCTGAATTTTTAGTCAATTATATTTTTATCTACATATATAGCGCGAAAGATAATCACCTAATTCTAAGTTTCATTTATATATAATATGTACATGAAATGAAGATTGGACAAAAATATTTAGATTTAGAATTATTAGATATAAATGTATAATTCAAATATAATATTTTTTCTTTGTTTATTTATTATCATTTTCGATATCTAAAACAATTTTAATCGTTGGTAAAAAAGGAAGTAACTGTTCAAGAGATAGATATCGGTTCGATATCATAAATCTATTAACCCTTTAACTCGGAACACCTAAATTGTTCGCTTTTTTTCTTTTTTTGATAGCGCTGAATTACTCGAGAAAGCGTTCAATCGCACGACCGATAATTCATTGTTAGGAGTACAAAGATACGGGAGGGAGGGGAATTGCATTGTATAACCAAGGTATTCGATTCAGCTACAAGCGTTTATTGAAAACTACTCACTCAGTTCATATAACGTTTATATCGAATCTACTAGAAAGCTTCTCGATCTTCAGCATGATGCGATTAAGTGATTTAAATCGCACGTGTCAGCGAAGTGCGTCGGTTTGCACGCGCACAGCTGGGCGACAGTCGTAATATAAAACTTATTGACGTTGCAACATCTGGCAATCCTAATTTCAGCAGACATTTTGCAAATTCCCCTCTTTAGCTGGGACACATATCTTATTTGCTTTCTTGCAAGAGACCGACTGCCGAATCTCCGACGACGAAATAATCTAACAAAAACCTGAAGATAACTTTCTTCCAAATCTTCAAAATTGAACTTTTTGAAAGGTATCTTAAATTGAGTCGAGGGATTTGTATTGAAAATACAAATATAATTCATATATATTATATCGATATCTCGAGGATTTTTTATTCGTCTTACTATTGAAAGTTTTATACCTATTGTCGTATACGTGATATTTCAATATTGAAAGAAAATATACTTTGATCGATCAGACAATATGTATATTCGGCAAAATATGCGGTTGACCGCAGTACGTCAATAGCTCTCATAATCATCTATCGAAAATCGATACGCGAAGGAGGTTCTTATAACATTTCGTCGTTTCAAGGGTCCTCTTGTCCTGCTTCTGTGTCGCTTCTCGGGTGCCATTCTGTGGTGCCGAAGAAGCGAAACTTCGATGTACGATCGTAAAACAACCGGGAAAACATATAAGACTGCCAACTATCAGAGTGTATTTTCCACTTTATTGCACCATTACGATAAAGAAAACCGTTCGCAAGTCGCGCATGGAACGAAATGAAGCTTAAATGTGCAGTAACTGCCAGAAATATTTCTCGCAACTTATCATCAGAAAATAATCATAATTATGCAGCATCGTAATAAAAATATCGTTGGTTTTCTACAGAGTTATATTCTTTTTATGTTCTCGTTATGTTCTCGCTACTCTAATTTATCACATAGCCACGTGTGTTTAAACTATGAAAGAGGATGAAAAAGAGAAAGAAACGGCGGCAATTAAAATATTTGACACAAATCCGTTTAATGTCAAAACAGCTTTTAGCATAATTTTTACTTTACTTTCTAGAGTATTCTTAAATGTTGAATAATTCTTCTTTCTAACGAAAAGTAGCTGTAACACATGAAATTTAAATTAAAGTAGTATACATTAAAGCTTAATACTGTAAGTGCTCCCGCTTCTTTCTCACATGTTTCAACTGTAATTCTACAACGCATGTGACGCGCTTAATTTTTTTTTGCGAATGAACTGTCGGATTAAAAAGTCTCACATTCCATACTCGTAAAAAATCCTGCGTTTATGTCGGATATATCTTATCCGGCGAGACTGCTTTAGATAACTTATAAGCGATTCTGCAGTATTGAGTTGCCAAATGTATTATCATAGCGTTACGTTATTTTCGATAAGTTATGATAAATATGCAATATAGTCTGGGAGGGCGATTTATCACGATATTATCACAATATATTGCTAAGGAATCTGACATTTCTGTATCGCGATACTTGGATGAGATAAGCGATTTTCAAACACCGTCACCGATACCCAATTTTCCTCAACGACCCGTTCGGCACTATACGATGATGTATGATTCGACGATATACGGGAAGACGAGTGGATCACAAGAGCATGGCCTCGGCCCGAGTGGGGAACGAAAAATCACCGATCTTCGAAAAGAGATTGTCGCGTCGAAACACCGTCGTGCGGTAAAAGGTTACTTTCACGCGTAAGACCGCAATATGCGCGTTCCTTAGACACCGTAAACTCAATGACGAATTGCCATACGAGCAAGCAAGCATACTTTCAAAAATCCGGTCTTTTATCGCTCTCCGTCTACGTTACGGCAATGAGACCTGGTGGGAGTGGTTACTAGTCCTTGAATGCCAATACTAGATTTCTTGGTTTTAACTGCTTTATTCGATAGTACAAACTCTCGAACTAAAAATGCGTCCTACTCGTATATACGCTAGACGTTCTCTCTTTTCGAGTGCGCTGCGCGCGATCTTCCTTAAAGGCGTAGCGCCATCTAAAACTTATGCGCGCGGTAAATGAATACAAAACTGAAATAAACGAAGCATAAACTTATTAACCGAAACTTAAACATTAATATCATACAAGACCTTTAGTTCACGTTCGCAAGGATATGAACTCCCATTTTTCCGGCGCCTTGCCGATACTTTCTTCGCCTTTGAAGTAGCGATGTTCATTGTCCTAACGCGATACGCGCAAATACAAAGAGGAGACGAAGGGAAGAGAGAGCATAGATCTCGCTTGAGTACGGAGCATCTTGCATACGCCAGATTTCTCGCGACCCGATTTGCCGTCGTGGCGCGAAATAGATAAGTAAAACCCAGAGGAAGGTGCGGCCGAGATCCGCTTTTGACACTCCGCAGAAGTTGCGTTCTTAATCAAGCTACGAGATGAGAGTGGTTCCTTTCTTCCCGTCTTCCCGTTTTATTTTATTCTTCCGCGAAGAAGAGGAATAAGGTGTCCTGGGAAAGAAAAACGCGGCGAGCTCTTCGGAAACGATGTCGCGAGGCTGCGAGTTGAATATTAATACCATCGTAATGTCTAGTCTCGCGACTTTGAAACTATGGCGGTGAGCACGCCGACAATTCATCTTTTCGACTTTCGGACGAAGGTCCGAAGAGATGAAGCAATGCACTTTATCACTCGAGAATAGTAAGAAACAAAGTTTCCATCGAAACCGACGGATATAAATTCATGCAACATGGATTTGGATTTTGCATATTTTACGAAACAATTGTTGTTATCATAATAATGATAATAACGATAATAACATAACAAAAATATAATTTATGAAGTTTCAGTTTATAATTAAAAAAGTATCAAGAAAATCGCAAATGTAAAGATGTTAATTTCAAGTTTAATAGTATTGAATATATACAGGAAAGTCTCCCCTGATTAATCGAAGAAAGATATTTTATAGACAAAAATGAGAAAAAATATTCTAAAAACTAATCCTTTATCAAATTTTTGGGCAATTTTTAGTTTTTTCTTAAAGGCCGGGAAATGTTTAACGTCATGTTACACATTCATTTAAAATTCGACAAACGTAAAATTTGATAAATTGGAGTAAAAGGAAAAATTGTTCACTTCTGACCCCAATAATTTATCAATATCTCGTTCACGTTACCGACGAAATTCTCTTCGTTCACCGCCGACAACGTAATTTGTCCGGGCACATATTTCCAGGACCCCTGCAATATCCCTCTACCGTCTGGTGGGAAATTGCAACGGTGGTGATTCCGAGGTTTTCATTGTAACGAAATTATCTGTAAAGATGTCTTGATAGAACATTTCTCCGAGGTACGCGGCCCAATTTCGCCTTTCATCGGTCGACAAAGAACGGCGCGAACATTTTGCGGTTTTCTTCCTCCTTCTGGAAACCTCTGAAATTTTTAACCAAAGAGGGAACGGGAATACCCGTATCGTATATTATCCAACGACATTATACAAGGCGTCGCACTCGTATTCGCAAATTGCGCGGCCATCCGTGGCCTAATCGAATTTCGGCTCAATTTCGTGCGCCGCATCCTAGGAAACTTCGGCATTATCGGGTACCGGTTTCGTATGCACCGATTTCTCGCAGAGACTGTAGCTTTCAATAAAGTATTTATTTCGATCCGTTATTGAGATAGAATTACCAGACTTTGAACGAGACGTCCGCCCGACAACGAGACTTTTCCGTAATTATCGATTATAGAGTTACGTAAAGTATCGATTGAATCTCAAAGGTATTTAATATATATTAAATTTTTCTACACACAAGTTCCTGCAAAATGCCTTTGCGAAACGTGCGAGAAACATATGGTACTGTATTATAAAATGTGCCTCTGATTATATTTAATTCTGATGTAACAAATATGTATTAAAAATATGAGCATATCGATTTATGCCATTCATTACTTTCACCATATTGTTATTAATGAAAATTTATAAAAGATAGATCGATTTTAATTCGTTGAATATTTTGCATAGAATTCTAAAATCTTAACAGCAAAAATTATACACGACTCCAAAAAAAATTTATTATCAAACATGTATAAACATGTTTTATGACTTTTGTATTTTTTCATAAAAGATCACTCTCTCTTTCTCTTTCTCTCTCTCTCTCTCTCTCTCACACACACACACACACACACGCACACGCATACACATACATACAATCAAAGCTATTGGCTTCTGGGCTTGCCTATGTATGCAATTCACGTGCACGTGTCAGAAACTACCGGCGCTGTCTGACCGCAGTTACGGGGCAACTACTGGCACCGATCAGACACGTACAACATAGCGGAAGGAACGTCGAAGTAAGCGGAGTGTAACGGCGATAGCTGCTGCAGCAGGCACACAGTGGTAATACCGATAACTCAATCGACACGACTGCATAGCGCGTCCGCGTATAACGGAATCCTCGTTCAGCAAGATGCTCCTGTGTAACAGGATACTCGCATGCAGCGAGAACTACTGCTCGCGATCGCGTGATCCGACTATTAAGTCTGATTAAGACTACGTCGAGGAACTCGTTAGCGACTTGTTACTAATGTCGGGCAACGCTGAGTATTAGTTTCTATCTCATCTACGAACATCCGAGAGCGGCTTGGATTGAAATAATTGATTGTTGCGGGATGAACGCATGCCAGCAACCTGTAACATCTAAGGTTTCGCTGTGGTCGGATTAGAAATTCATGCTATGATTCAAAATAGATATTTGTACGCGTATTAATGCGACTGAAGGCAGAGAGCATTGGAAACGTCCGTAAAAATTTTTATGGAACGAAATACTGAAATTCTATTGAACGCATCACGGTAAAAGGATATTTATTTCAATGTCTTAATTTGGATTTTATTAGAATGTGGTAAAAGAGAGAATTATGAATATTATAAAATATCCTGTGATTTTCATTTATGTTATTTTGCAATGATACAAAATAATGGTTCTTCTATGAGCAGAACATACATATGTTGAATATTCGATCAATCAAGGTGCTTATGTAGATAGCCTCATGACAGTCTTAAGTATTAATAGGGATTATTACATTCAATTGGATTCGTTATAAACGTCGCACATATACGCGAAAGTAATTTAATGATTTCTAGCGATATAAAAAGGAATATAACCATGGGAATATTTGCTCAGCTTTCTTCTTAAACCATCCATTATTTCTGCCGAAGAAATTTGATTCGGATAAAAACGACTGGAGAAATGAATGCAACAAATTCGATTCTTTTTATTAAATATGAGAAGGTCGAAGAGTAAAAATATTAAAACGTCAGATATATTATCTTCCATTCTTCCATCTTTCAGTTCTATTTTCAAAATTTCATTCTTATATTAATTCGGCGTTACGAATATGACCTGAATAAAATGTGAAAATTAAAATGTGCGACAGTACCAGCGACTGATCTCTGTTTCTATTCTATATCTATTTCTACGTAACACCATTGTCTCATGCAGACTTGGACGGTGTCATTTAGCGGTAAACGCGCAGTAGGATTGTGGGCGACTGTTATCTCCGATGAGGGAGATGCATACTGACCTAGTGATTGCCACGGTATGCATACACTCACTCTTGCATACATGTCGCATTTACCTACAACAATGCGGCACGGGACACAAAGCGTGGGCGCGCAAAGTAATAATAAACTACGAACAGCTCGCTTTGTGAGGGTCCGCAAAGTTTCGGAGCGCACGCGTTAGTTGGCGTCGGTCGATTCCGATATAGAGCGAAATATAAATTCGAAGGGGTCCGGGGCTGGAAGTGAATCACGCAGATATGTCGCGGCCCTCTTATTGCCGCGGCCCTCATGATTAGTGCGCGCTGTTATTTGATATTAATTCAGCATGGCTTAACAACATGGCTCCGGTGGAGTAAGCAGCCGGCGCGCATAAACGCTTTGCGTTTATTCAAAGGGATTGTCAGCGACAGTCCTTCGCCAGAGTCTAAATCGCACTGTATATACAGGCGTACGTATAAACCGGCATTGTAAATTCTCGCTTTCTGCGTATGGCATTAATTCGGTTCACGAGGATGACGCTGACTGTGAAATAGCTAAATGCCCCAGTCGTTATCGGCGACAGCGCAATCACCGTGAAATCGTTTCCAATGTCGTTTTGAATTAATTAATATTGGTGTCGTTCCTGCTACATAGCTTCTATTAATTTCATTTAAAATCCAAGAGGATACTTATTATATTGCAATAGATCAATAATGGGGAGATATGATCTATTACATAAATGCCTCGAAAGAATTTGCTCAATTTTTTCTCTCTTTCCTTCTCTTTTTTACGGAAGATCATTTCACAAAAAATATTATTCAAACCAAATATTATACAAATCAAAATATTTTAAATAGAATTTCTATCTGTTCCTTTGATTTCTCTTATTTTAATACATGAGTAGTCATTTCTGTTACATAAAAAAATTAATTATTAAAAGATCAGACAAGTTTTTTCATGTTCATTTTGAACGTACTAATATTTTTACTTTTTGTAGCAGTTTCAATTTCGTTAGACTTAATATATAAGCGTAGGTAAAGGTATAAACTATTTATTGAAATAGAATAATCTTTTTAAAGGTTGGGTAGAGCTCTTGTAATTTTCATGGTGTTGCAAGCAACCATGTACATTGACCTTTAAAGGCCAAATCATCCCCATTTATGCTAACAATAAGAATAAATTTAATCAATATTAATAAAGTTATGACTATTTCTTAGTTATTCATAATTAATTAATACATTTTTGAATAGTTAAGGATTGAAGACTACAGGATATGTGACTCTAATATATAATACAATATTAACAGATATTTGACATTTGTACGCAATCTTTTTTTATTTGATAATTTTGAAAAGTCAGCTCAAAATTTTCATTTTATGCAAAATAAATTTTTAGCTAATTATAGTTAAAATCTATTCATCTGTACTGAAACTAAGAAAAAAAGCATAAAAAATATTACAACAAAAATTTCATTAGCTCTTGCCTTATTTTGTATTTTTCGTGAGTAATTATCTAGTCTCGAAAAATCCATATAATTACAGGATTCTAATACAGGGCATTGCCCTAAGACGATTACTGTCTTATGCATGCTAGATTTCCCTATACAGCTTCTCTGAAATTTGATTAAACTTTCCCATGAGGGATTATTGCGGTATCCTAATTGCAAATGCAATTACACATGGGAACCGATCATTCATTAACCGCATAACGTCATTAAGCTTCTATCGTTTATTTTATTTTCTTTCGAGAAACAAGAGATTTTTACCAGCGGTATTTTTACTGTAAATTTTCATTTAAAACGAGAAACATATACGTTTTGTGCAACAACATTATAATTGTTAACGAATTGTGAAAGAAAAATACGTAAAAAATAGTGAGTATTGATACTAAAGTTTGATGCTATGATTGTTATCTATTTAGATTGTTATTTAAACGCAATACTATGCAGTTGACAGTTAAAGGAGGTTTGCGCGAGAGTTTGGACAGTAGCGTGAGCAAACGATCGATTTATGAGGTATGGCACTAAAGGTTGATTCACACGAATTGTGTACACAACGAATATGTATCAGCTACGCGAAAAGTACTTCCAGTATAACCCAAAGTGTACTGTCATCATATGCTCTATAAATTCATTTTGAAAAATCAAAAGATAAACATCTAAGAAAATTAACAAGAAATACTCATCAATTTATCTCTTTTTCAATTATCACTTTGTCCAAAAAAATCTTTATAAAAATTATAAAAATAAACTGTTAGGTATGAACCGATTTATACACTAAAATTTCCATTTTTATCGTTTATTAAATTAACGTTATTTATAAATGATTAGTGTCGCGGTATAAATTACTGATAAAAAAATTTATTCGTAGTAACGTATACATAGAATCGACAGCAAAAGTTTCCGTCTTTAGATGTATGCACCTTTATGCATCGCTCGAATCACAGGTGTGTTTCGCGTGCAATGTATGTATTGTGCATGTGTATCCAATAACGCCAGGCATATTATTAGGCACGACACACCGTTGACCATCCGATCGAGCTCCAATCGAGATAATGGAGGTAACATGGGCGAGCACGCCCACGCGCGTGCCGAATATTCGCTCTCACCGTTTATGCAAGTACTAAAACTACGATATAATTTATGGACAACGTTCTCTCTAGCGTGGAATTGCGATCAAGATACAATTGCTAGGCACCACAGTAATTCGACTTGCGGCAATTGCGCGATGCTGGAACGACATCTTCTCGCCCGATTTATGCTGAACGCGCGAACGTGGGAAGATGAAAGAGCGAATGTCACCATGAAACTTATTGCTTATTAGCAATGATTAATAAATCAGGACACAAATTTATGTTCCCGAAAATGTTGAACTTTACTCTCTCATTCATTTATAAAAAAGCACAGATGCACATAATCGAATTAATCATTAGGAAAGACATCGGAAATAGAATCCTAATTAATCTAATTTAATCGCATTAATGAAGTCAAATGAAGCAAACAATGCACGGCGTATTGTATAACCTTTTAATAATTAATGTATAATTATAATATTGCGCAATATGTGCGTAACTGCAATATGCCTCTAATAAAATTTCATATGCCATATTTAGAATGGGCCGTGAGTGATGATGAAATAAAAAATTTTTATTTATATATTACGTCAAATCTAGAACGAATAGAAATAATTAAACATTGACTTTGGGAAATCTTGTTTTCGACTACTAATTGCTGTGATCCTGTAAGTTAGTATATTTGCCTTAACTCGGATTACACAACCTGTTCTGCAGCTTGTAGTCTTGTATGTGATAGTGCTGATATTGTTTAAGCACATATCGTCATAATAGTTTAATTTTCGAAAGACAAACACAAGCTTGCGGAAACTAGACAGTAGTTATTTCTCATATATTATCCATTGATCGAACAAACACGTAAAGTTAAATTTATTCCAACATCTATCGCAATATTTATCACGCTTAAAAATTGTTAAATATTTATTGATTATATGATAATCAAGGCGATTTTTTTTTTAGAAATACGCGTAAAGATAAAGAATACGTAAAAATAATAATTATCACATATTATTTAAAATCATATCGCATTGGAATGTTACTGAACGGATTTATTCATTTCCAATTGAATTTTAATTCACATATATTCGTATCTTTTACAAATCTTGAATAATGAATTTTCGAGTGTGATATATTATAATTTTCAATATTTGCCTTACCAATTTATTGCAGCTTTCGATTAATTGACAATTAATTAATAATTAATTGTACGTTCATACTCGTGTAATGCAAAAATAAAAGTGATACGATTAATATTTCTATCGCTGTTGATCTGTTCGTAAAAATCAGTTTTTACACAAAGGCGATTGTTCTACATTATAGTCGTGTTGCTGAAATGTCTTTGCTATAATGCAACTGCAAGTAATTCGTTGTAATGTGGGACCACCGACCCGTTTTTCTGTACGTCACGAATCTCTCTCGTCAAAGGGACTCGATAAGCACGAAACTTTCGTGTGGCGATTGTATCGTGATTCTGATATGACGGCACGAGTCTGTGAAATGCGCGAGCAACGCGTCACACTAGGCATATTGTTTCTAAACAAAGTCGCCCTCTTGGCACAATGCCGAGCGTTAACAAAGGTTTTGAGACAATGCATTCGCGAAGGAAGATTGAATTCCCCGCTAATTCTGCTACCTTTTGAAAACCCTTCTAGGTCTCGTTTGACGAACACAAATGCGGCATTTCACTTCGATTACCTCATTCTTACATCTTTAAAAAAAAAAAAAAACAACAAGAGTGCGAGACAAAACGAATGATGCAAGCCAAGATCCGCAAAATCCAACTGATGAATGTGTAATTATCATGATATTAATTGATATTAATTGTGATCGTCGCGATTATTAATTGCATACATGTATGGAAAACAGAATGAGACACATGTTTAATGTCACATGTGCAATGCGAGAAAAATCAGATTGAATCGCAGATTCGATATCGCAAATCGAATTAATTTGAGCTATTTAATCACATTGAGCAAGAAACATTCTATTTAAATAAAGTATGTATATTTTCACGCAAACTGCAAGAGAGATATTCAAATGCTCTGGATTTAGCGAATACTCGTGTCTTGTAACTGTTAGCGCATTTTTCAGTTTATTTGAAGTTAATAAACAACCGGACTATTACAGTCATGAATAACATGTACATGAGTTCATTAAGCAGATACGCGCGCGCGAGTGGCACGAGGCAACAGTAAATAAGGCGGCGTTCGTGCCTAGGCGAGATGAAAACCTGAATATAAAACGTGGGATACAAACACCTTTTGTCGTAAACGTCACGGAGGGAGGTCTTCCCTCGGATATTTGCAAAAGTGCTGTTACGTGCCGTTCAAAGCGCAAGTGTTGTCCACGGTATATATTTTTCTTTCTTTTTTTCGTCCACACAAGCTTCTACCATAATACCTCAACGTTCTTGCTCCGTTTGAAGCCTCTCTCAACCGTTTCCCTCGACCTAAGAAATGATAAGGGATAACCTAACGAAATATTCACGAGAGTACCGGTTACGTACAAAGCCGAAAGTGCGAACAGGGCCGAAAGTTCAAGGTTGCCGAGACGCACCTGTCACGTGTGGTTAATAATTCCGCTTCAAATAAGAGAGACGCCCGAAGCGAGCCGCCGTTCCTCCTGCTGTTTCAGCGGGAGCTTAATGGATCAATAAAACGCGCTAAGAGTATCATCGAGAAGTCCGGGATTCTTTTTTAAAAGCCGGCCCTTGTACCATCACCGGCGACCGATATCGCACACTTTGTTGACACCTCGCGACTGACCCAGCGTTCCCTAATGGTTTTTGAGGGAAAATCACCCCTCGTGATCTCTCCCCTGCGAATGCCAAAAAGGAAAATGTCGATTTCAAATGTCCCACTCGAGCTTCCTTTTTTCCATTTCTGCAAGAAAATAACGAATGGAGGGAAGGCGACTCTTAACGCGACTCTCCAACGAAAGCGATAAAGAATGAAGAGGGGACGATGATTGGTTGTCATTGATATACGAGACTTAAGACAGTCTGTTCTTAAAGTTCCATAGCCTCAAATCGAGATTGATTGCGATTCAATGTAGATAGCTTGAGAGACAAAAAAAAGGAAGTTGCTTCAACTTTTGCAGTTTTAATCGTAAGTGATATATCGAGTATTTTCAATAACTAGGACGAATTATCATTTTTTTCCAAGTGAAAAATGGTTAAGGAAAATTAATTATTTAATTTTTTATTAACTTATTTTTTGTTTTTTGACAGCGAAGTATTACACGGAGAGAATTTTCTCTTAAAATTTAGCCTAAAAATCATGGTAATCGTGGGATAACTAATATTTTGAAGATTTTTATAAATTTTCTCTAATTTATTCATATTGATCACAATAAAATATAAAATCTGTTTAATTAATACAATATTACAATCTGCTTGGTAATTTTTATTATGTAGTTTATTAGAATTTATTATGTAGTTTATAAAATTTCTATTGTACATTTCACAAATTCCTACCATTTTCGGTAATATTTAGTAGGTTTTTTTTATTTTTATGTAGTTGTCTAGTTATCCTACTCTCATCACCCAACATGTTAAAATATGTAGTGAATTTTTAGGTAAAATATAACGAAAAATTCTCTCCGTATATAGCGATATGTCGTAAAGTATTTCTTTTCTCTTTTTGGTGATTTTAAGTACCTTTTTAAATTAATTGAGAAAATATCTTGCCAGAATAAAAAAGGGAATATATAACTGAATGTTTTAACAATGCATTTGCACTGCATATATCTATTTTCGCTTTTTTTGTTTTTCCTTTAAAAAGAATGTCAATCCATTTCATTCCTTGCTAAAATCGTTTCGTGCCTAACATTCCTGAAAAAAATAAATCTACCCTAAAATGAAAAGATTCCAACCAAACTATTTCCATGAGAGCACGAATTCGCACATTAGCGAGTTGTGTAAAATACATTGAGAGTCACGCAAACGTTAAATTATTCTCTGACAAATCTACTTCCACAAGTTTTCGAAAGAGGGAAATACTTCTTTTTGCATCCTATAACGCTACATGGATTTTCATCGTTTATCATGGTCACAACGGGTGTTTTCAGTGAATATCGTGGATATTAGTATTGCGGAGAAATCGTGCTTGCATCGTACGCGCCATATGTCGCCGCTTGGAACTCATTCATTGAGAGATGAAATTTAGGGAATATCGCCGAAGTAACTTCACGTAATGTTTTGAGGTATAGCATCATACACTTGTGTATACGTTGGAACACACGTCGAAACTACGTTTGTAACTTTGTAACACGAGATCAATATCGCAGCTGGCCCGTCCTAACAATCATGGATTTTCTCATGCATAAAGCGAGAATTCAAATCAGTAGATGTGAATTCGCCAAGTTCCGATGTTACGGACATACGAAAATTATTTTCTCATTTATTCGTAATAACAATGTATAAAAATATATCTAATGTAAAAAATAATCTAAATAATTCATCCCACATTTTTAAATAAACATTATTTTACGTAGATATTTTTTTTTATTTAGGAACGCAAGGTACATATATGCGTGAATATGTAGCATTGCTTAAATAACACGTATGAATTCAATTTTTTATAAAAAATAGCCGAAAGTAGCTACATGAAAATTTAAAAAATGCACATATTTCCAAATGATTGCATTATATTTCAGACGGTATTATTCTTTTAGACCACTAACAAATACATTAGTGCTATTAGTTTCTTTATGCAAATAACGTAAAAGTTGCGACACGTCTATGTTCGTGTAGATTTGGAATAGAAAATTCTCGGAAATATTCAGGAAATTCTCGTAACATCCTCGAAAAATATTTAAAGCACGGAAAAACGGGCTTTGTCGGATAAAATCCTACTTCACAAATGACGAGTGTTACATAATATCCATTAAAAAAACATTCGCAATCCTTTCTCTGCGATGAGAATGGCTCTCTGCAAATATTCGAGGAATATTTGCATCCGAGAACGACGGATTAATAAAATATCAAATGAAAGACGTTATTAAAATCCGTCAATTAAATCGCAGTTGCTTAATTGGAGAACGATCGCCTAACGACCTCCTGCAGATGTTTTAAAAAACATTTTCGCGCTATAAAATCTGCGCTAGGTAAATTTAGCGAGTGTAATAAAACGGGAACTCGTTTTACCCTTCTAGAGAATGTTCGATTAAAACGATAATCGAGTAGCAGCGATACAACAAAACAGAGTACAGCGCCCGTCCAGATCTATGCGTGAAATTAAATTGCATCGCGATTAGGGCCGATTAAACGTTAATTGCAGAGTTTATGCCAATTACGCACGTGTCCGCGACAACGTATGTGTAACCGGATCATCGTATACACTGCATCCACAATCACAACGTCCTATTTCCATTCGTCAATTGACGAAATGTTTGCGCAAACATTTGCGCTATTCTAGTTGCATTATTTTCTAAACATGCCGATTATTAATACTATATGTTCGTTATTTATGTATGCAAATTCAAATATAATAAAATTATTTTTATAAACCGCGTCTAATTAAAAATTTATATTCGATCCAATCTATCAAAAAATTATAAAACCAAATTAATTTTTAATTATAGCTTACGGCAAAATGCAATGTTTGCATATATTTCTATATTCTGTTGCAAAAGTTATATATATATATATATATAGCAACATATATGTATAGCAGCGCGGTGACAGTTTACGGATCACGTAGAAACTATAAATCTCCAATATCGAGTTAAAAATTACTCTCATAAATCTTTTACTTTAATGAGAATTAATTTTAAAAAGTGTAAATAAAAAATTAGTTTTGGCTTTCGTTTTTTATTTCATTTATATTAAATATACTGAAAAAAAATTCTGGTTAAAAACGGACGAATCAGAAGAATGTTGTAGGCGTGATGAAATATTCTGGTTATTACAGCAGGAATTCTGGTTATTATAAATTATAAAGTATTGAGTTCTTTTTATACGAACCAGAATATTTGATCACGCCTACAAGATTTTCTGATTGGTCCGCTTTTAACCAGTTATCACGAATTTTTTTTCAGTGTACATATATGAGCTTTGTTATTATTCTTATTTCTTTTATTTTTCTTAACTTGAATTGTATCTTACTTCCATTTTTCTTCAAATATTTATTGTGCTATCACTCAATTAAAAATGCATGGTTATGATTATATGAAACATGTAAAATTTATGTAAATTTTTAAAAGCGACGTGTAGACGAGTGTCCGCGGTATATTGAGCTCGGGTCCGTGTGTACGCTAAACCCAAATGATTATGCGAACCAGTCATCCCTGCGGGATTCTCACAAATCGCACGGTATGAGGAATCACCCGCTCTCTCTGTTTTCGAGCACGGACTTCCGTGTAACGGCAGGTTCGATAAATGGCGCTTTTCGCGCCGTTTGATGGCATGAAACTGCGCCGTGACCGCAGAATTAACCGCGCTGGAACTTTCCCGTCTCACCGACGCGCTAATCTGTCCCCGCTAAGTGCATTATCATAATTGAACAGATTTTATACTCCGCGTCGCCGTTAATTTAATCGCCGAGTGAACTAAGGACATTTACGGGCACGAGTCCATAGAGAACACGATCAGCTGCTGATGCCAGATCCTGCCATGAGGTCCTTTGAACTGTTCGCGTCAGTGTCACGAAAGTGCTACGGTAGCTGACTTATCGAGCTCGTTAAAAGAGACTTCGTAAATTTTCGTGAAATGAGCAACTGCAACTCTTATCATAAAAAAGACAGCCGGAACTTGCTACTTCCACGACGAAGTGTGGCTTATTAAAGTTTCTTAATACGATTTTTACTTTAGTAACGATATTATAAATTATGCTTATTTTCGATATTTCCTAATTTTCTTGCGACGCTTATTGTATTTATTTATTTTTAATCGGTAATTAGCAATCTCTTCCATTATGCCAATTCGTAGATTGAAAGCGTTATTGAAATAAGCCAGCAACAAGTGAACATTTTGTTATCGGCGAAACCGCAATCAAGTATATATTAATGAACAACCACTATTAATAGAATCACTACAAATTTTACCCCGATATGGAATAATTCATATGAAATTAATGCGCATCGGATTGAATTGTTTACTTCAACATGGCGAAACCGTTAGTCAAATTGCCGATATAGATCTTCTATTCATACACCGCTTAATCTGATTTTCATCAACTCGTTGAAGGATAACTCCGATTAAGGCAATTCGATTTAACATTCGAGCAAAAGAGTGAGCCAATTTTCACTCTTGGAAGGACAAGAGGATTACGAATTGACAAGGTTTATGTACGCTTACAAGCAGATCCGCTGCTCAGCGCCCACCATTGATTTAATTACCGCTTAATTAGCAGTATCGTTTATGGTCACGGGCAGTAGAGAAAACAATTTACCGCTGACATCATGACAGCAGGACGACCCGCATCGTATTTAAGTATTTGTGATACTATTACGGAACTACCATTAAGGGTTTATTGAGTTTCCCTCTTCGTACTAAATAACATTCGGTAAACGCAACGAAGCCGCAACGACCGCGCGTGGCTTTCTCTTTGCCTCTCGCTCTTTTCGCCCCTTTCTCTCCCCCTTCTCCCTCTCTTTCTTTCTCTCTCTCTCTCTCTTTCTGCCAGGTGCGGAAAAGCAACTAAATTGCGTGCACCGATAGAAAGGCATTTTCTCTTAATAGGTCTATCTCGAGCAGCCAACGACACGTTCCGCAATAAAACCACCCACATACACCAGCTTTATTAGACCCCCGTTATTGCGATATATTACGCGCCGATACGTTAGTAGTAACGTTTCGTGACATTCGCGCTTCAGTTACTTTAACGGAATATTACATAGTTAACTTCCAACGCCACGCATCGAAATAATGCGATATTATTATAGGTAATATGGAATTTGACTTTAATAAAATTCATGTAATTTATGTCAAAAGGAACAATGAAATATTATCTTTTTATTGCCATTTCAATGGCGAATATATACCTTTTATGATTCTACTTGCTAAAAATTTATTAAGTAACTTTGTATATATAAATAATGCTTTGTTTGATCTTATCTTCTATTGGGTAACAATCCGCACACTATTAGTTGATCAAATTATCCATTTTTTAAACTAGCAGAATGATTCTTACTTTTCATGATGTAAAAGAATCTGGTTTGCGTCATTATTTCGTCGTGATTTCCGCCTTTTAGTTATAATTGTTGTCTCTCAGGTACTTCCGCATTATCATTGATCTCGTTTGCATGGCGTGACTATTTGTCACGTGCAAACATATCGGTGTCATGTTTGCAAATGTACATGTGCATAGACGGGTCAGATGTGTTGTAGGAGACTAACGAAGCTCCTATTTTGCGGTTCGTAAGGTATTTACGAGAGAGATAATTAGATTCGCCTTCATCGATAAATTACCCCCGTATCGTGCATTAGGTGTAACTGAGAGTAACGAAATAGGTAATTATTACAAGCCTAATAACATTAAAAAATGTAGTCCCAGAACCGCGTTTTAATTATTAATTTTGTATTCCATTTAAAATTGTTACTTCTCGAATAAAATTTTCAAAGTAATAGCAAAGTAATTTCGAAATAATATCCTAATTATAATATTTCTACATATAATATTGCGTTATTCCTGTATCATTAATTAATTTCCTGTAATTTACTCTTAATGAATATTTCATTTAGATTATCTTTCTAAAAAATTTTTTACTAAAACAACTTTTAATGCAATGTATTTAATATATGTTAATGAATAAAGTTATACCGTTACAACTGTACTACACGTGTAACTCACTTCGAGCGTAAATATTTTCAACGCGATTGTCACTTTATTTTTTTCTTTAAATTTTACGGAGCATGCCGGAGGCATGGAAAAGCAATTTACACGAACGGTTAATATTAATATGAGAAACAGAGAGAGAGAGAGTTATGGGATATACTAATATGCGTGAGTAACTCTTTTTCTATGTGAATATTCATTTCCTTGTACCAGAATAAATAAGTTTTAATGACAGCACGCTGGCTGCGTTCACTCATCGTCGTCGTGGTCGGTCGTAAAACGATTATGGAGATGTAAACTTTTTTTTCACATCCGCATCCCGTGTTACGCGTTCTCATATCTCCGGTATGTGCACCCGGAGAGTGCACGCAAATACTTTCCTGCGCGACCATAATCACCGCTCGGCATCCTCGGGCATTGTGTAAATACTCCTCGTATTTGTGGCGTTATGGTGGACGACGGTGTACTTAGCGGCTGTATTTCCTCGAGGCTCGTTCACGTTTCGCAAAATGAGGCTTTCCTGCTGTCTTTTGCCCTTGTCGTCCCCGCCGCGAACCAACTTCCGCTCGTATCTAATTGACTTCCGACACGTGCATCCTGACGAATAGCCAGACGGACCTACGTGAGGTCACCCTCTAATCGTGTTTTGCCTGTTCAGTGTGCCGTCAACTGCACCTAACTCTCTCTCTATGCTAGTTTCTACACTGCCCATACTTCGTTTAGATTAACGAGTGTGGACGCAGCCGCGGTCGACATCGGTTTATGAAATCAACTGAATAATTCATCTTCGTGTGGAAAAAGATAATATCTGGCTATTAACAAGTGCAAAGGGAGTAATTTAGATGATTCCATTGAATTGAGCTTTTATATGTAATTGAATACTGCGACATATACATATAATTTAATGATTAGGAGAGACAATTTAGAATTCTTGCATTATTCTTCGATAAAAAAGTATAATGGCTAGAAATATATATGTATAAATAAAAAATATA
>VBVR01000934.1:0-37615 GCA_011638315.1 Tetramorium parvispinum | reverse complement strand
GCCAAAAATACTGAATGTATCGTAATTAAGATCGCACGAAGCTCCTATATCGCATATATTTTACGTAGGAATGCTTCTAATTTATCTTTATTTATTATCAATCGGGAACATGGTGAACCGGAAATTAGAGGACATCGGCAGTTCTGACTCCGGCTTTTGGAGATCCTAAAAAAGAAATATTGCATCCTCGCAGGTCTCCCCATCCTCGTCGTCGAGGATCCTAACTTAGTTTCGTAGTAGCTTTTGAGTTTCTGTTCTGAAGTTCCTAAAAACCCGTTCTAATTCAACTGTACATAGTTTAGATTTTAGCTTCGTACTTATATTAGAACGTGTAATATCGTAATAACCGTTGTAATGCGCCATGTAGAGCGTGACTATGACGAAGGCAATTTTTTAAGATATCCAAAACTTGATGCAGGCCAGTCTTGTGCGTAATATGTCTCGAACCATAATCCGTGGAACCCGATCGATTGCGTTTCCACCGTACCCACTTCCGTCCGCATGCGTTGTGAGATTTTTCGTTCATATACATATAGAACGTAATACTTAAGTCCTCGCGCTAATCCCGCGCGACGCGCGTCAGTATGTTTGGCGAAAAGTCTGCTAGAATCACAGACGTAGGAACGTAACAGGACGAGTATAATCCTGAATAGTCGTACCCAATGTTAACTGTGTCACATATTCGGTTTCTCATGTCTGTGCCGCTCAAATTCGAAATTCTTTGTCGCAAAAGAAACATGTAGATTGATAAAAATCTTTTCTAATCGTTGACTTTTTGCATACAATGTTTCAAGGTAGTTTTAAAAGATTAGTAAATGTTATTCGAAATTTATAATATTTATAATATTTCGAACTATTTTTATTTAATTGGGGAAGAGAACCCCAAAACGCGAATTTATACACCTTGTAAATCACGTTGTTACTATTTGTTATATCGTTACTCGAGTTAGTGAAGATATTACAGGAAAGAGAATGGCGCAGATGGATGCGCAAAGTGTGAGCGGATATCTCTAGAGTCACGCGTTTCCGACTTCGAACTGCTCGTCGTCTAATTATAATAGCTCGGGTTCCGTGTAGTTACGTTCTTGCGTCTCGCGTATCTTGAGTATAGAGCGGCGCGCGATGCGACCTAGAGAGACGCGCCTGTAAATATGATGCGCGATTTATCCTCTTGCCAGATGGTGTCATGATGCAATACACACATATCGAGTAATAGATTAATTCCTAGTTAGAGTTCCTGTGCAAGGAAGGCAGCTTGCCGACAAGTGGACTTTCTCGCCCTCTCTCTTTCGGCGTCGGACACGTTAGGCGCGACGTGACGGATGCGGCGAATCAGAAATAGGCGGATCGATGCGCGAACCTCGCGATTCATTCCCACGTCAGATCGTCCTTTTTTTAGTTCATTCTTCGCGTCTCGCATTTTCACGTTAGTTCTCTCCTTTTTTGCTACTCGTATCTGGAGCACAAAGCTGCGCGTCGGGACAAGAGACGAAACGTGAAAATATCGTAAAAAATCGATAAAGATGGTCGAAAAAATGCACTATCGTTCAGAAATCTCACAGCAAAGCGTAAAGCTGCTGCTCATTTTTAGAAATAAAGACTTTTTCGTATAACTTAATAATGTAGCAGAAAAATGATATATTATCCATTTTATTGCATGGGATTGCGGGAATATGTCTCGTATGACAGATAATCAAGAGTCTTTGTCTTAGGATTCATGGACGATGGTACATATTAATTCTGCTTGTATGCATTAATGAATCTCAAAATTATTTTTAGAATTCAGAAAGACGTACATATTTATTTTTAAATTTGGAATCTCATTATTATAAGAATATGCTTGATATGTCGCGTAGATTTTAATGAAGAGCTTAAATGAACGAAATTCTTCAGAAGATTTCAAAAGCCAGAATACCCGCGATAATAATCATTAACATATGTATATGTATCTATATGTTTCGATATTTTGCATAATATTGTTTACGCATAATATTTATTTATTTGCATCGATAACATGTACGGATAGTCGCGGGATCGTTCTCCGTTGCATAACAGATGAAATGGTAGCGGTCCCCAAATACGATTAGCAGTAAAAGATAGAGGACGCACGAGCAATAATCGAGTGTGGAGACCTATAGCTGCTATAAGCAGGCGCTAACGCACGAATGTAGACGTAATAAAATGCTCGTTTCTATTTTCGAAGCTGTCGATAGTTTCAATCGATTTCCCGCGAGGTGTCCGGGATTACTTTATCTTCTCATTTAGTAGAAAACATTGACAGTATTAAAAGAGTTACAAAGAGTTAAGTAATCCTGTCGAGGTTGTTCCGAGCGTATGCGTGTATACAATATTATCGGTCGTTAATTTTATATAATATATACATATAAATATATATATATACATATACACCTACATTTATATATATATATATATGCATATATAAATACATTTACGGATACACAACGTGTAATTGGCAAGCACTTTAACAAAGTACAAGATATTAGGGTTACTATCATTCTGATTGAAAGCAGCGTGTATGGGTGCGTGCGTGTGTGCGTGTATGTGCGGGTTTGCGACTTTCAGCAGATTTGCAAGCAATGCGTGAACGCTTCGCGCGGATGCGAATGGCGAAGCGCGTGTAAGTAAGAAAATAACGGGGAGCAAAAAGGAACGTCAGATGTACAATAATTATTTAGGTACTTATACACATACGGATCCACGTGTCGCTATATTGTTTCCGGACTAAAGTTCCTTAGGGGCACGCGAATTTGCTCCGAATTCGAACGCCGCCCCGATGTGATGACGGTGCTTTGTTTCTCTTTTAATTGTACCATTAATTTTTATCATCATCCTTACGCAGTATACTTAAGTTACGTAAGATTTATTTTGTTATTCTAACATATACACATTATTAATTATTATTATTATTAATTATTAATAATATTGACTATTCAGTATATATTATTACATTTACTCTCTCTTAAGCATATATTAATTAAAATATATGGATACCTATTTTCTCAAATACAAACTTCCGTTCGCAATATTTTTTTATTTTCTTTTCCTCATGTATATATTGAAATAGTTTAGTTATTGATATATATATCCCTCTCCCTCCCTTCCTCCCTTTTATATATGTTTTACGTGCGCACATATTATTGATGAGTATCCGGCTCTACTTCCATTCTAAAACCGCTAATTATATTACAATGTAGCTTTTATTAAGTTTCTGCATATATAATAATCTATTTTTTAATGTGTCGGTCTCAATTGAGTATCTCTACCACATATTTTGTGGCGATTATTAATTCCAGCTCGACGTGTGTTACATACAAAATTCGCGTATATTTATCGCGGACACGACGCGCGTAATATACATTGTCGAATTATACGTTTTTCTTTTAACGACTACGAAACTTCAAAATGCGCAATTACAAAATGTTGCCAGAAATATTCCGAAAACTTACGTCACGTACTTATCGGCGTGCAAGTCTTTCGACACGCGTTATCGAGTTCCTATCATGGAAATGTGTGTAATGTATATGTATGTGAATTATTTTCCACGATATCCATAATTGCACCGACGAGCGACAGACTTTCGTGCAGGTACGAGCCGCACGATCATCGAGTCATCGGGACCGAACGCGACGAACGAAAAAAAAAGGGAAAAAGAAAAGAAAGGTCACGCAAAACGAGAATTCGATCGCACTCGGGCTATCGTGAGAAGAAAGGGGAGACGCGAATCGACATCGGTGAGGCCGCTAGCGCACTCGATCGATTGTAACATAAGTAGGCATTAACGATTAACGAGTTGAAAATGGGAGGAAGCACACACAATAAGTGGCATAAGCATACCTACGTATAGTATTTTATCGCAAGGCATAGGCGAGCAGCAGCATATAGATTTACGATTACACGTAGGCGAGATAGCCTTACTACACACACACGCATATTATTGGCAGGCACGTCAGCGCAATGTACGTGTGTGCGCGCGTACGTGTTCCGCCCTGTAGGACAATGGATAAGCCGGTGGGTCTCCAATACGCATTACGCGGTTACGTTCGATTATTCGAAATCAAAGGTATCGCATTAAAATTGAACAACATTTTCCCCGCGTACAGAATCGTTCAATAATATAATAATAATATCATATATACATAATTTATCAATTCGTTCTCTCGCGGCTGTTACTCGTTTTCTTGCGTTTCTCGCGTTTTTAACGCATTAATCGCGGGACACATCCGTGTCTCAAGATTGAGTTGAGGAATGTGTCCTCGGAGTGAGGAGCATTGGAGACGACCGGCCCAAGCGAGTTCACCTATGTGCAGAAGGTTCGTGCTGTCCCTTTCGCGACAGTTATGTGCACGTGCTCGTGCGTTTAACGATACGGCGGATTTTACGGTGTGCGTAAACGAATAACATTCGCATATCAGTTTCTACTTCATATCAAGGTGCATCAACGACGGTGAACCATCCACCAAAACTCAATCACGTAGATTATCGTGATGCGCGTGTGTCGCGCGCGAAAATGCACGCAGATCCGGCGCGGCGCGACCCGCTAATTAACCATCGTATTCGCGCAATTGATCCCGGCCTGCCCGGGCGGTAAATGCCTCGAACGACGAGGCGTGACACTCGGTCTCGCGGCGGCACCCAGCGCTCTTTATTCGTTGAATCTCAGGAATAGACGTTAACGCATTCGCCGACGCAGATTCGCGATTTCGAACTGATATTTTTTATTCGACCTTTCCGACCCTCCCCCGCCAGGGTTCCGCAAAAACGTTTGACAGACGATCTCCTATCACCGCGCGTTTTTAGGCAGACATATACCTATATAGTGGGAGAAAGAGAGAAAGAGAGACGTTAATCGCTTTTGTACATATAGAAGCAGTCGCTCATACTCGTTGATGCCTTCCTTTATATGTTTCGAACGACTGTATTGTTACGCGAATGCACTCACACGGCGACAACAAGCGGGCAGTCTGCACGAACCTGAAACCAGGTCAGGGGATGAGAGCTTATGCTTAACGCGTAAAATTGAAATTATCGATTAATCTCGCTAGCCGGATGTTCTAGTATCCGATGCGAAAGGCATACGCTTAGCGCTCGGAGCTTTATCGGTTATGTCGACGAAACACTGTAATGAATTTGTATGTATAAGTACAAATTTATTAACTATTTCCGGCGAAAGCTGCCGCTCTAATTTCACTCAGTGTTTACCCATCTAATTATATCGAGTACCGAGCAACTTCTCAACGGAATTTTTGTTAATTGCGATCAATTTTACTGAATCTAAAAGAATTGCGAACATATTTAAAGATATCAATTGGCAAGAAAAAAAACAGAAAAAATATGCAACTGCATATGTAGACAAATAACTCCCAAGATTATAAAAGACACTTTGCCCTCAACCTCTGACCCGGGGCGATAATTATTGCTGTTAAAATGGGGAGAGAAGTGCGCGAGACAGAACAATAGTAATAAATATTAAGATTAACGTAACTGATATCTGATCGATAAGCAACGGCGAGTGGCAAATAGTTCGTCGCAGTAGTTGCTCATGGAAGAGAAGATCGAGCGATCGAACGACAAAAGAAGTGCGCGACGGCGATCAAGAGGAAAAATTGGCACAATTTTAATCTAGCATTTAATATATGTATACATAACTCTCGATATATTTTAGACAACTGAGAGACTGATTGAATTGAAAAAAAAAAAGAAATATAGATATCTGTATTGCCAGATATTTATATTGCAAAACAAAAGCTATCGCGATTTATCTGTACGATTCACTCTATGGCATTTCAATTACAATTTTAAATAAAATTTTACAAGATGAAAAACATGCGCTGTTAATTATTGAGAAGAGCTTGTTATACAAAAATTTTTCATAAAATTTGCCGTTGATCCGATCGAGTAATTGTAAATGATAATATTTGCGGTAATATTTGATGTCCCTCGAATGTACAGAGAGAGGAAATATTATACGTTTTTGCGAGTTTGGAAATTCGAAAATTGGCATTCCAACGACGGTGGCGCGTTATAGAAACGCGCAGAGGGAAGTACCGTTATTCGAACTGATATAATTTAAGCCTCACAAATTTTCCAAGGTACACGCTTGATCGCACAAATGACATACCGCGGATCGTCCGGTGCTTCGCACGTGTTCCCTCGCTTTTATAGAGTCCTTACTCTCTAATTAATATCGCGATTAATTATCTAAGCAAACTCAAAACTGCTGCACATTTTGTCCACGATCGGAGAAGCGTGAAACGGCGCGATCACGTTGCGCGCGAGCGGCTAATTTCAATGATTCGCTTCGCTCAACATCTTCTCTTCCATAGACCGCCGTGCCGCTGAGCAAGTAAGGAAGGAAAAAGATAAACGTAGGCGAGTATAATGAAATCGAATATATCAGTTCACACACACGAGAGAACCTATTACGCAATGAATCCAATAGCAATAAATGTAAAAAGAAATGAAGGAGAAAGAGGAGAGAGGGGGCAACTTTGCGGAGACGTCGAAACGCATGTTAAGCGACGCTATGTATATCGTTTTCAACTGTAATATCCATCCGTTTCCGCGTCTCCGCCGCGATCACTCGACACTATACATATATAAATAAATAAATGAATAAACAAATGAATACATATATATGAAAAAAATATATATATTATATGTCAAGAGATATTTATACTAGTATTTTAATAGTTTAGTATATAATATAATATATAAATATATATATATATATATTGTAAAAGAGAAAGGGTGAATGTAATATACAAAGGTCGGGTAGAATGCGAGAGAAACAGAGTAAACAAGAGTGAGTGAGAAAAAAATGTGAGAAAATAACTGAACACTGTAAATACATGAACACGCATAGAAATATTATATATTCTACGATATATTATATACATATATTGAATATGATTAGTGATATAGATATATACATAGAGTTATTGTATACACCAGCATATAGAGACAAATATGTGAATAGGAATTAATCTAAACTGAAATTAACTATAGGCAATGAGTATTTAGAGATTAAGACAAAGTTTATTATGTAAAGATGCATAGGCATTATTACTACGGGGACACCTAATCATAATTATTGACATTATGATAAAAAATTAGGCAGAGGAAGAAAACCTAGCGCGATGAGAACATGTTGATAAAGTTCTTATATATTATAGGTAGGATTATATAATATATATATATTATATATATATACTTTATTGTTTGTACATTGGGCACGAGTGCTCTCTTATTTTACTGTGATCCATGTTTTGTACGATTTTCGAAAGTCGCATCGCATACCCATAGGCCGGCATTAGGCAACGTTGCTTTTTCGCCATTTTTATCCCTCGTCGTTTTGGGTAGAACAATCGCGTTTTCGACGAAAATTTGCCTACGTGTAGAATCCTCGCGAATATCATTCACGCTGGAATAACGCGAAGCACGTAAACTAAAAATTATATCCAAGCAGCGAAACAGCAAGTATTCGGTTCATCGAAATTTTCTAGATATTATTTTCTAGAATAATAATTTCGCTAAATCATTGATTCCGCATAACAATCGACGGCAACTACGCAAAATCAACGTTATTGTTCGATTCGAAAAGTTGAACAAATTTGAAAAACCCTGAAATATTTTTCGACAATTCCGAAATAGTCTGTTACACATATATCTACGAGGCATGCTGTTCTTCCGGTCGTGGTGAGAGCAATACGGAATCATTTTGCACAAATGTAACGACGAGAGACGATGCTCGAACAATTTTTTTTATTTTTTTAAATTTACGTTGCTATAACTTCCTCATCAGAATAGAAATGCGGTTATTTCGGTGACATTACAGTTTCATATTCTTTCATATCCAATCTTAGCGACCGTACTCTTTTTTTCTTTTTTCACTCTAAACGCGAAATCAGTAAAAGAATGTAATCGACCCTCGCGGACTGACCGAGCCCGAAAGGTATTCAATGTGATATTCGTAAAAGTACGACAGCGGAAAAGAACGAAACCAAAATATTAAATTAATATAAAAGGATTATCATAGTTGTGAGAGAAAAAGAAAGAAAACTACTCGCGTGCATAAAAAGTAATCCTTATTTTACTATCGGCTTCAATACACAAGAAATTTTTCTAAAAAACTTTTCCCTTTTTTAAAAGAACCCATAATTTTATCTAAAATAGAAAGATATGGGAAAACAAAATCCCTTCGCGCTAATCATAATAATACCTTTGCGTAACTCTGCGTGTAATTCTTTCGTCGTTTTCGGATTGAAATAAAAACGCGGAGGATCTGTGATTAAAGCATTCGTGGATCGGCAGGCTTGCGAAATGTCGCGGAGACAAAATCGTGGGAAGAAAGCGTGCGATAGGAAGATTTCGTCGAACAGATTCCGTGAGCCCCGCGAAATTACGTTAGCGGAAACTTCGTGGGATACACGCGCGTGTCGAAGTGCGTCTCTTAGTCACGTCGAGGGTGCGAGGAAGCGGGAGGGGTGCGCGGTAGAAGGAAGATGGAGATATCAGGCGGAGATATATCCTACGGCTTGTTTGAAGTACACGCCTGCACACGCACGTGCACGCACACCCTCGAAAACGATAAAATAAGAGGAAGGGAAAGAGAAAAACGGAGGAAGAAAGAGAAAAAAAGATTAATAGGAAGGAAGGGGGGGGAAAGGAAGAACTGCCTCTCTGGAGTTACCAACGGTTACGACGATCGACCCTTCGCGAGTTGGTCGAGTACACGCGCGTGGACAAAGAAATCGGTAGCCAATATAAATTCGGAGACACGTGTACCGAGAGCGAGAGAGCAAAAGTCCGAGAGAGAAAGAGAGAGGAGAAAAGGGCGAGAGAGAAAGAGAAGGAATTATAAGGAACGAGGGTGAGAGGGAAGAAAGCATAGGTCAGGGGTGTATTCACCTGGCGCCGCCCCAAGTCACGCCTACCTGCGCGATTCCGAGCGTAGGTAGGCACGCCTACGCGTGCGGCACCAACACGCGACGCACATACAGGATACGCACACACGGCGCGCCCTGCATCTACGCCGTCGTGCATCCTCTACGTACACGCGTGCACGTGTGTGCGCAGGCCGCGCAGGCAGGTGTGCGAGCGCCCGATCAGAGCACGCTAAGCCTACGCCTACTACTGCCTCCGCGATCCATACACACACATATACACACATATCGACGACAAACACGATCGACTATTGCCGCCGCCGTCGCCGCCGCTGCCGCCGCGCCGAGTCGCGTCTGACTCCTACCGCGAGCACCGTCTGTTACTACTAGCCCAGTTAGAGGTATCGCACGAGGCGCGCGTTTCGCGAGTTTGCGGATCGGGTCACCCGGTTACACGTTCCCGTAGCGCGCCCGTGTGCTTGCGCTACGATCGCTACCGACGCCGGTATCCGGTATAATTTTTCGGATACCAATTACGGATGCATCGTACCCTAAAAGTCTGTGTACCGCCAAAGAGCGATCGGAAGACTTTCGTATAGAATGATAAGATGTGTCAAAATATATCCCTACAAGGAGTATATATATAGAGATACGTTTCTTATCGAAGTAATCTCGATTTAAGTTAAAGATATATTGAGAATCAGTAACAATTTGATTGTGAGAAATTAAGAAAAAATTCGAAGGTATTGGTATTGAAAAAAAAATTAGATAGGGATTTTGATAGGAAATTGATTTATATTTTAGAATTGCAAATAAATAATGAAATTTAGAAATTTATTTTTAGAGTAAGATAATAAAATTTATTTTTTTATATAGAAGCTCTTGACTGTCTGTATATACACAGAACTGTTCAATTAAATGGATAAATTTATATTTCTTGAATAACAATTAAACAAGAAAATTGATTTATCGCTCTTTTAAAAAAAAAATCATCGTGCGATTAATGTTACTATCAATATCGCAAATATTGATTGCATGGTGACTACAGTTAGATTTTTTAAGTAGATGGAGGAAGAAATAACTGAATCTCGAATATCGCTTGCTGATAAAATAAGACGAATAAAAATTAGTTTATCGCATTAAGAGATTATTACGATTAATATCATTATATCAATACTTTAAACATCAATACGTTAAACGTCGGCAGTACTGTTGATTGTACGATAATCGCAAAGGACAATTTAAACTGGACGAAAAAGCAGTTAAACGAGCGTTATCAAAGGATCATTATTACGTAAAAAAACAAGGAAAAAGTACAAGTTTAATGTCACGTTTCAACGCTTCAAGTAACCGTCGATGCTTTGGGCAGTGCGCAGCACGAATCAAATCAGTTTATATCGCAATTGTATTTTTTGCAAAACTTGCAATTTTTCTTTCGTAACGTGAAAGGACAGGCAGCTTCGTTCGCGTTGTCGTCGTCGTCGTCGTCGCCGTCGCCGTCGCCGCCGTCGCCGTTGTCGGGTTCACATCCGCGCGCACGTGTATTCCACATTTATGGGACAGAGAGAGAGAGAGAGAGAGAGAGAGACGCGTGTGTATGCAACGCGCGTCAGCGAGATGCAGCAGTGTATACTCGTGAAGCACGTGCATCCCACCCCGCATCCCTCCCTGCGACGGGCCGCGGGTACGTGCCTGCTTGTCGCTCCGTTATTAATGGGATCTCTTCCGCGGGAATTCCGCCAATAAGGTCGACGCGGCAGGATCACGGCCTCTCTCTCTCTCTTTCTCGCTCTCCCTCGCTCTGTCGCTACCCCCGCTCGCATCCCTTCCCTCCCGCCTCCGATCACGACGCTCAGCCTTGTCAAGCCGCTCTTTCTCCCTCTGGCCGAGCTTTTCAAAGTACGCCGCGTACATGTAAAAAAAAAGTGTAGAAAAAAGTTGTACGCCCGACACGTCATATCTTACAGGGCGTGCAGCTCGCCGACGCTCTCGCCGACGCTCGATAACCGCGTTTGATGAATACCGATTTACCGCACCGTGTATACGTGCGTACCTGCGCGTGGCTGTGCGGATGTATCTCTCACCTGTACGCGTGGTATCTTTCATCCCGCGCGTCCGTGTGCGAAAGCGTTCGCAAAACAATTTGTTATCTCTCGCCCGAAATGCAGTCGAAGGCCACGATCGTGTATCAGAAAGGACTGCGGGAGTAGGATATCAATCGCGAAATACGCGAAACGCTAAACTCAGCGCAACATACATATATAAAATGTGATATATATATTTTACGTGCTAAACGTAACACTTTCGAAGTAAATTTGGCGTCATACAGGAAGGAGGAGAATATGTATAAAATATAATTCGCGAAAATATTTGAGACGCCCTCACTTTTTGAGATATTTTGGAAGCGCGACATTTTCGCACCGAGTTTCCGGAGACATACCGTCGTCGACTAAATGCCAGCGTTGAGAGATATAACGAAGGCTAAGGGTACCGAGAATTATCAGCATTGTCGGACGTCAGTCGTATTGTGCACCCGCTGCATATTTCGCACCCAAGACACATCCGTTTCCGTCATTGTTTCCACGGCGTAATATTGTATAATCGCGATACTTAGTAAGCACATAGTCCGGGATCCACGAATGCATTTCCACGTCACTTTCTTCTGCGAACGTGCATTTCGCGCGCGTTAACAGTTTACGAAAGAAACACGCTTCGCAAACAGTACGAAGGGAGGGGGGGCCGCGTGGAATATAAATTATCCACAGGTCCGTAATCTTTTTTTTTTTTCATTAAATCTAACTTGAATAAAACGAATATTCTTTTTATTTTTATTTGAATTAAATGTCATAACGTTTTCCCGAAGTGCCGACAAAAGTAATGCCCCGTCTGTCGAGGCTCGGTTACAACGGGATCGAATTTTTCATGCAATTTCCCAGTTTTTGATTCCTCAATAATCAACAGATACAGAGAATAGAAAAAGAGGGAAAGAGAGATCGCATATAAACACACGTACACACATCTACACATACACACACATATACACACACGCGCAGAGACAACGCAGTGTTCAATATTTTCGGAGTCACCCTGTAGATTGAAAATCTCGCATATAGTACTAACAGATTGTATAACACTTAAGCTTTCCATAACGATACGAAAGACATACGAAACCTACGAATTGTTATGTTTTCTACAGTAACGTTTGTACTACCGACTTACAACAATATTTGTACAATATACGATAAAAGAGAAACGTATACCTATACAACATAGGTTACCCAGATGCAATAACTTTTTTAAACGGTGTTAATGGTTACCGGAATATTTTTCATACTTGTAACGACTCGTTGCGGCACCCGTCCGTCCGTCCGTCACTACGCGGCGAAACGCGACGAGACGCGACGAGACGGCCGGGTACCCGCGGCAACCACTACTCGTTTCGTTTTGTGCCAACCAGAGTCTTAGATTTTGCTTTTCCAGGATTTAATAACGTGCTGTTAAAGCGTAACAACATGTAACCGGACCTTTAAGGAATCGAATGCCCATGCCATTCCACTTTAGCACATCTCGACACCAAGCACCCACGCCCATTCGCTTGATTATCGAATATTAGAGGGAGAGAAAGAGACAAAAAGAAAAAGGAAAAGGAGAGAGAAAGAGTGTGTGTGAGAGTGTGTATGAGTGTGTAAAAGAGAGAGAGAGAGAGAGAGGAAGTTGAAAGACAGAGGGAAATGTGTAGTGTACACATAGTTTGTCAGCAAAAAAAGGGAACGTTGTTCTTCAAGCGAGCGAGAGACGGAATTCGTGCGCCGACGAGAAAATGTTTGTTTGCGACGAGACTCTCGAAACTATCTCGCGGCGTTAGTAATTCGATTATCGGACTTTGCGAGAACGGATACGGGAGAGCTGTAAACGGAACGCAAACGCCAATGGTGCCGTTACGATCTCTCCGCGATGCATTCGACAATGTGCACTCGATATTCCGATGCACCGAGTTGTCGCGGAAAATTAAGAGCAATATAACTTGTGCTTGTCGTAGCTCAGAATAAAGTACAGTTTATAGAACGTAAAAGCTCTCGCTTATGCGCGACAGTATCATTGTCAATGTTTTTTAACCGCATTTGTGGAAAGGCGATATTTTTTAATTAAAAAAATTCGAAAGTATCTTCAATTGTTTCTGTCACACAAAGACGACGCAATCAAACATTTAATACCTCAGTCACTTGTTTCGAAGTTTTCTTGGCCGCACTCTAGAGATCTTGAGTTGTTACGACAATGAATTAAGACTCACAAAACCATCAACTTGAAGCTCGGGAAGAAAAAAAGAGAGAAAACAGTGCACCGAAAATAAAAAATGCAATCGCATATCAATATATGTATATAACATGTTCGTTAACACTGCAGCAAATCACGCGATTTATTTGCAACTTGTGCAAGAAATACATCATTCAGCATTGCAAATTAAATATTTTTTATCGTCAACATCATCACATTAATAAAACATATTAAATGAGTATTTCTATACGTAATTAATGATATATTTTGTTTTTTTATCAACAAGATGTTCTCACTGAAGATACTCGCACAACTTTTTACAACTGTCGAGTACACCGATATATTTTTAATCCGATTGTACTGTTTGCTCTTCTCTGCTTTTCGAACACCTTGTACGTGTACGATATCGCGTGATACTCGGAACTCCCGAGTGCGACCTTGCTGATCTTAGATATTATGGCTGCGATAGGACACGTATGTGAGTTATCGAAGCGCGATCTTCGTTCTGCGGAGAAATAAAAAAAGAACTACCGACCAACCGACCAATGCGTCTTGTTTTTGGATATCCTAGTTTATTTCTATGAGCCGTTCGGCGATAGCAGAGCGACGTGATGTCAACTTCGTATGTGATTAGGCAATGAACGAGCGATGACCGGATGTACGTCTCACAATTTTTAACAGAATATTTTTGTTCTCGTTGTCATTCATTAAATTACTAAATATAAACGCAACAAAGGTTTCAGAACAAAATTGAAATAATTCACATGAAATGCATAATTTATAATATTCACTTTAATTTGGATTTTTCTCGTATATATATTTTTAGTAACAGATAAAATTAATTATATCTCCTCACTATTTGTGTCAAATTGACATGAAAAATTTCTTTCTTTTTCTGATATAATGAAAAGTTCATTCAAAAATATTTATTTTAAGCCAGAGAATTGTGCATTTATGAGTTAAAAATTGTAAATCTAACACCATCACGCGCACTTGTCTGTATCGTGAACGACTCGTGAGGGGAAAAGACATGGAAATGTATTGTTAAAAATCGCGCTGTGCCCCCGAGCTCATTGTAATCGCCGTGTTCAACTCGCACAAGCGTTTACCGGGACACTAGAGACGTGTAAGATGGACGCGACCGAGGAGGCGACTGAGCAAATAATTCGAGAGCATTTCCGTCCATCCGATACGTTTTTGTTCTGTGCTGCAAGATTTTGGTAGATGGATTGTCGAGAGGTCTGGTTTCAAATTATCCGGAATTGAATGTCACGGAATTTTTAATGAAACCCGTGCAATCGCAGCCATGTGCGACGGCGTCCTGAAATTTGTAAGCTGACTGATTGTGAGTCTCGATTTAACGGCGCATATGTGCAAAATACGCGCGAATACTTGTGTACACGTATACATTTCAGCTGTATGTCGGCAGGAATCGGACGTTTCGTAAAAATCGGCAAAAAAAATCATCTCTTATAGAAAGGGAAACCCACTCCGGAAAAAAAGCTCACTCTCGTCCGTAAAGCTCCATCAACATCGACAACGCGTTCTGAACATTCCGATCATAGCGGATAGCCACAACTGATTTGGCTTGGCGTAAAAAAAGAAGTAAATTAAAAAACTGGTTTGTTTCGGTTCTTAGACGAACGAATGCATATCATAGTTGTAAATTAACAATTTGTGAAATAAAAGCTGCAAACTGTTTGTGTTAACAATATGTCACATGCGTACGATGTGTGTGTTCTTGCCTGTCTCTCTGTTGCGCACCGCAATCCCCGCCGTCTATCCAATCTCGCGTGAAGCCCAGAGCGATATTATGCCGTAGGGATTGTTTATCGCTATCATAAGCCGCGTCCGCGCGATACAAAGGGTAAGTGCATAGTTCATAATCTTCCATTCGAGCGTGAAACAATTCCCGCCGAGACGTCCGTCGCGACGCGACGCAACGCGACGCGCCATTCGAACCCCACGTTCGTGAGACAATTAAATGATAAAATTCGAAACGGGTTGAACAATTTTTTTCAGTAAAATTATTCAAATCGTACGAGTCATTAGTATCTTTCCGAGGTGCTCGAATTACTGGAATTGCTCAAAGTATTTGAATTTTTTTATATGAATTATTCAGAGTTAATCCCGATCTTGGGCGGTATCGGTGAATCGCTGAAATTATTCAAATTATGCAAATTACGCTTGCAATTAATCGAGGTGCTCGGATTACTCGAAGGTCGGAACTTAAAATCACGCAACGTGCGACGTAAATCTTTTTTTCCCCTGTTGCAGGTCTCGCTCGCCCTCGGACTGGAAGCGGGCGGATGGGGCGCGCTGGTGGAGCGGACGAGCGGAGGCGCCGGCGGTGGCAGCATCCTC
Organism: Tetramorium parvispinum; assembly: GCA_011638315.1. Lineage (NCBI taxonomy): Eukaryota > Metazoa > Arthropoda > Insecta > Hymenoptera > Formicidae > Tetramorium > Tetramorium parvispinum. The sequence goes on along the minus strand of VBVR01000934.1, from coordinate 22,073 downwards.
GGCCACGGCGGCTTCACCGGGCTGGCCGGACTGGCGCGCCGCTGCGGCGTCTGCCTGGCGACGTTCCCGTCGCCCTGGCTGCTGGAGCGGCACGCGTTGCTGCAACACGCCGGCCAGACCAGCGACGACAAGCCGTTCACCTGCGAGCAGTGCGGGCAGCGTTATCGCTACCGGTCCGCCTACGTGAAGCACCGCGAGCAGAATCACCGCGCGCGGCTACCGGCCGACAAGCTCTTCACCTGCGACGTATGCGGCATGCAGTTCAGGTATCTAAAGTCCTTTAAAAAGCACCGTCTCAACCACGCGCTCGAGCGGCTGCAGCGCGCGCCCGACCCGCAGAGCAGCGTCGTCGTCGTCTCGGCGCCGGCCGAGCGTAGCGACCAGGTCTCGAGCACCGGCGAGCCGTCCCAAGTGGAGACCGGCAGCGATACCACGACGAATCCGGGCGACGCCGAGGAGATGCGCGGCGTCTTCTCCGAGAGCGCTCGCGGCGACGAGAGCGTCTCGGAGACGGCGAGCATTCAGGAGAATCCCGGCGACGCGGTAGAGGTGCAGATAACGGAGACCACTGCTGCCGGATCCGGCGGGGTTGGCGGCGGTGGCGGTGGCGGTGGCGGTGGCGGTACCAGCAGCGAGGCCGGCGACGTAGACGACAACGCCGTTGACGACGATCGGCACGAGCCGAGCGAGGCGATGATCGGCCTCGCGCGGAGCGTTACGCGCGAGGCTGACCGTCGCGAGCGGCGCTTCGCCTGCCCGTTCTGCGGCAAGTGCGTGAGGTCCAAGGAGAACCTGAAGCTGCACGTGCGCAAGCACACCGGGGAACGGCCGTTCGTCTGCCTGTTCTGCGGTCGCGCCTTCGGCGGCAAGAGCGATCTGACGAGGCACCTGCGCATCCACACCGGCGAGCGGCCGTATCACTGCGAGATGTGCGGCAAGTGCTTCGCCCGGGCTGACTATCTCTCCAAGCATCTCACCACGCACATCCACCAGCGCTAACGCGATCGCAACTCGGCTCATCCGCCTCGGCCTCCTCGGAGCCGAGGAGCAACGCGACGACGTGCCTCTTTCTCTCCGGCGCGTCCCTCCGCGCGTTGACGCCGCGGCCGTTGCGGGACGACTCGAGGATTGATCTGTCAAAATTATAACATGTAATGCGTCAATAATAAGGAGAAATTAGAAATTGCCTGTTAAGCAGCATGTTATGTATATAAAGCAATAGCGCGATGAACGACTTTATCTATCTTACGCGCTTTATTATTTCTTTCTGACAACGCTGTTCGAAAGATAGAAATTCACATCGCTCACTTCCGACTCGTGGAAATGCCGCAAGGCAGTAACGGCAATAATCTTTGGCTCTGTTTAACTGATTTCGATAGCGCACGTTATAGTCCAAAGTATTCCAAATCTTGGAATATTCGATCGTTCACCGTAGCGAGATCATACCTCGAGTTCGCAACGCTCCGCTCTCGGCTAATCGTTGTTGAGCGAGAAACTGCGAAGAATACGACCGTTAGATGAAATCGCTGAAGGACTCCTACTGAGAGGAAGAAAGAGAGAGAGAGAGAGAGAAAAAATCGGACCGCATCTATCCATCGCCGCCGGCCCAACAAGACGCGTCAATTACGGAGAGACAAGGCAGAATTATAGTAAAATGCGATCGCGCGCGATCTCTACTACTACGGTCCACCAGTCTGACGATGGTTTCTGCGCTACGATAGTGAGACTAATTTGTGATAAAGGATATGAAACCAAAAAGAAGAAAAATGAGAAAGAACAAAAACCAAAGAACGCAACGACGCGGCGGGCGAAAGCCAACACTCAAAGGCTTCCTTTTGTTGTCTTCTTCGTCTTCGTGCTCCATCGACAAAGTGATATATTTGTAATGTAATAGCTAATCTCGATATACTCGATGTGTACTCGACATGTAATATAATTCGCGATGACGATGCCGCGTGCGATTACGATAATTTCCCTCTACGCGAGCTCCGTGCAGACGCGAACACGTCGGCGGATTCTTTTTTTTTTTTTTTTTACACGGACGGAAATCGATTTGCATTCCGCAAAATTGAGAGCTTCGACCAGTGATAGGTTCACTTTTTAAAGAACACGGTCAAATCAATCTTGAACTTGAGACAATTAAGTGTTAAATTAAACTCGATGAAAATTTGAAATTACGTAGATTTCTTACGTAAATGAAATAATGCTTCTTAATGCTTCAAGATTAATTTCCGCAAGTTCTTAGAAAAGTGAATCGATATATTGCTCGGCTCAAAGAACACTTTCGCCACGAAAAAATCCTCTTGACAATTGGCATGTGCATGACACATTCACATTTGTATGGAAACCAAGACAAGTTATTAAAAGGTCGCAATACAGCGGACATCCGTGATTATGCTATCAAATGCGAAGTAAGGCACGCAAACGACTTTCGTGGTAAACTTTTTAAAAGCCAGAGTTCCTGGCCCATTCTATTAATCTACTTTTGCTCGCGAGTTAACATAAAGAAAAGTGAAACACATAAGTACAAGCTTATCGCGGCGAAAGAGATCAAGATTACGCGTATCAATGTGCAATACAAAATGTAAAAATTGCGTAGCATGTGCAACATACATTTTGATATTTACTAATCCTCTATAGACGAAATTATGTTTTTCCCAAGAAAGAACGTCTGTCCTATTTATCCAAAGCTTTTAGAAATAAATATATATCTGTACTTAACATTCTTATGGTTTTCCTTAAACAGAAAATCTCCGAGATAAACTTGAATTGAAATATGCTACGCATCTTGCTTTGAGATTTTACATCAGTCCATAGAGGATTAAGTAATTCGTCGTGCAGTTGCTTTTGTGATTCGCATCCGTGTAAAACGACGTGTTCGACGTTGGCACCGATCGGGAGGGCGAACCTCCCGGAAAGCGTTGCCGGTGCCTTTGAATTCCCGAATGAACGAACGAATAATCCTTTCCTTGATGATGCGGATAGCAATAATATATATCTTTTATTTCTCCCGTCAACGTCTATGTCAGAGACACCAGCGCGAATTAGGTTCGTCGTCGGGAGCCGCGAAGTAGCGTCTTGTTGCACGGTCTATACTCGGTCCTTCCAGAAGTCCTCTCCATTTAGTCGCTCTCTTAGGTATTTATATATACGTACGCGTACATGCGCGATGTATATGCATATATACATACAATAACGAGATGCTGTCCAGCTGTGCGCTGGACCGCAAAACGAGAGTGGCCGGCTCATTCTCTTCGGAATCGGTCTCGTAAGTAGCTTTAATTTCCGACCACTTCATAAACCAAGTCCGATTGTGCGTTCTCATCGCGAAAGAAATAGAGGAAGGGACGTAGAGAGAAGCGTTTCTTAGGGCAAACTCACGCAAACCCGAAGGGTCATTTACGAGACCGGATCCCTCCACTTGGTCAGAAACACTTACCTAGCCCCTAAGTGATGTATAGTGTACTTGCTGCTCTGTGTACTTTCGCGCGCTCTCGAAAGTACGCGAAACGAAGTTGAATAACGAAGGTGCTATCTAACGAATAAGGTTGATCGCCAGATGCCGGCCGGCCGGTACCTCTACTCGAGAGACGAAAAACAGGGAGGAGAGAAAGAATAAAGAGAAGCCTCTAGATTGCCAGCTAATGTCTACCGTGCCAAAAAAGGAAAGTGTTTAGAAATTGGAAGAGAGAGAGAGAGAGAGAGTGTAAGACAGAAAATTGAGAGCCACAGAGAAAGTGAGCGAGAGAAAGGAGAATCTATTCCGTCGGGCGAAAATTCAATTTCCCTCCAAGACCGGCCCGGTGCTGCGATAGGCCAATTTAGTCCGTAATTACTATACCGTATTATTATACCGTCTCGATAAAGATGTAATTTAATGATTAGCTAATACGTCGATATTGTATCGTCCGGTGGTCGGGTGGTGCGACCATCGTGTCGAGATTTTATTAAGAGGAACGTGTCCAACGAATGTCAACGAGAATTCGCGGCGAGACGCGGGAAGCGTTTCGCTCGCGTTTGCACCCTTTTAATTTCCCACTTCTCGCCGTTTCGCCATATATATATATATATATGTGTATACATACACACTTGTCCGCCCTAATAAGCTGGACATATATACGTGATCCTCGTGCGTTCAGACTCGAGGAGCGCGGGCTAGAAGATTAAAGAAAACAGTTCCATGACGCCTGACGCCCTGATCGTTAGTCTAACTGCCCAACGTCCGCCCACTGCCGTTCCATTTCCGCTTCCACTGTCGTGATAACCAAGGAAAGCTGCAAATTGCTTCGTCGTAAATCAGAGAGAGGCGAGATTTTGAGCTTGAAAAAAGTTTGAATCCTGACATTCTGCGACTTTTTACTATCGTAATATTATGTTAATATAATATTAATCTTATTATATTAATATACGTCTTTAATTAAATTAATATTATTTTAATTTTACAATATTAATCAGAATTTAATTATGATGTTGAAAGGTTGGTAATACTTATTTCAATAGATACATTTGATAGATATGTTGTAAAAAGTGTTGCAGCACATCTCAGCGCAAGAAATTTAACGAATTTCTATAACATTTTTCTTTAAATAACATTATGTGTATAATAATCTAATTTTGATGATATTAAAATTATTTTCTGTAAAAATTAATGAAAATATGGGAGAATTTAAGATTATTTTATTTTAGAATTATATTTTTTCATTTAATCATTTAATAATTAATACATTGTGCGTTTTATTATTTTACTTATTTGTCGTAAGTAGTTTAAACTCAAATTCGATGTTTGTGCGATAGTTTGATTCTCCAATCTCCGAGTTCTCAAATTCTTCCATTCACAGATTTCACAATGATTTTTAAACAATGTTTGATTCATAGATTTTAGCAATCTCGGAAATTTTCAGTGCTCTTGCGATTTCAGTACATTTGCATAGAGTTTGTGATCCCGTCGCAAAGGTTCGCACGATCTCTCGCCGGTGTGCTGCTTATAATCGTGACTTGAATCGCAATTCAATAGGACACAGTGCCAAACGATTATTCTATACCAAGGTAGTACGATAGCGAGGCGCGGAAACGCGACCTGCAACGCGAATGCACGGGTAAAAGTAATTTCGGGGCCGTTTGCCGCTTTCCCGAATTCGGTTGTCCTTTCGCTCTGGAAGATGGGAACAAATGAAAGTACGTCCCGAATTAAACCGCCGGAAGCACCGCCGGACATAGTGTTTGCGTTCGAGCGTAATAACGCTAAATAGTGACTACGCGGACAATCTAATCTCGTTTACAGCGGAACGTTACAGCGGAATGCGTTGTTACTCTTAGTTATTGTATTAATTGTATTTTGTAGACGGTAATACGACTACTGACTTTGTGAGTCAGCCACCGCCGCTTTGTTGAATTAACTGGAGGAGAGACGCGCGAGTTACTCTCTCTCGAATAGTCGATACAGAACTGTCGGGAATTCTTTCCCCGTTGTTCTTGATAAACGTCGGCACGAGGAACGTACACATTCTTTTAAGGACGTGATCGCTAAGTACGAGAGTACTTGTACCTTGAAGTAACAATTAAATCATGTGATATTTTAGTAATGTGTACCAGGAGTTTAGTATGTACACGTATATAATAGAAACTACTAGTCATTTCCCACAATTTAGTTGGAATTTGAGATTTAGCCATAAAATCATATGTGATAAAATCAATTAAGTCTATTATATATGATTGTCGACGCGAGTCAAAGGACTTTCTGCAATTAATATATCAAGCCCGTTTCGAAATCGGAACCGCAACGTCAACTTTTTTTATTTATTTTTCACGATGTCGTTTATTTTCAGCTACGAATCGTTCCAAAATAATTTGACCTACCGTATTCCGTATATTTTAATACTGTCAATTAACACGGAATATTTTCTCTTCTTATTTAATACATATTAAGTTATTGTTGCAAACTGCAAAATTTTATTAAATTAATCTATTGTCTTTAAGTATGATAACACATTATATTGTTAATGAAAAATTAATGAGCAAAAATCCAAGTTTTTTTTTCAATAAAAGACATGTAATTTTTTTATTTTAATTAATTTAGAAGTTCACATAATATCAAGAATATAAGATTGACATATTAACGTGATATTGGTTTTTGATTAAATGAAATTATGTCATTCTGCTCCGCTATCTTTATTAGTTACAATTGTTAGAAAATATTCGTATGTAACAGAACGTTCTATCTGATTTTGAGCGATCGTAGCTAGACTTGATAGAAAATACGCCGGAGATCGGACAAATCGACGTGGCCGGATATATGTAAAATATACATATATGTAAATATATATATATATATATATTTACACACATATATATATATATCTATATGCGAATATCGAGTCTCGCGAACTCGTTTATAGACTCTCGTTTGCTCTCGAACTTACATCGAATTCCGGGAATCAATTAATCGCGCGGCGTGTGTGCGACTATCCGCGTCGCACGTTAGCTCGCGTGATAGCCAGTCGTCTTTCAATCGAACTCCGGTAAAATGTAGCAGCTACCTACCGAATGCAGCGGGATAATATATTTATCGCCGCGCCGCGCCCCGAGCACGTACGAGACGATCGCGGATAGTTTTTGACTCGCACTGCGGCTCGTACTTTCAGGCGATATCAGTACCGCGATATCAGGGCGTATAAGCACCTATACGAGGTGCATGTTTCAAGTTCCTGAATAATCCTAGGAACGCCAATCTTTTCCTCAACCTGTCTATTACCAGCCATTATAAACGCAGGCTATTCCAAAACGATCAAATATTCTTTTTATCATAGATTTCTTTTATTTTAATTGGAAGTCGATTTATTATCAACGAAAATGTAAAATAAATATGTAAAGCACCATAATTCTATGGATATTTCTATACATTTATTTTCTTTAAGATATATTTGAATAAAAATGCTATATATATAATTTGTATAAACATATATAATATAAATTATAATTTATTAATATTAATATTATATAGCTTAATGATAGTGATGGAAAAATATTTCAAAATTTTATTTTGAAATTCTAATTAAAAGATTTTAAAGTAGAATTTTTAGTAATAGATATAGCTGGTATTTCTAGGATTAATTACATCTTGAATATTTTACGAAATAGTTCGTATTGCTTCTGCAATGGTTCTTCTGATTCTGTCTGTAACGTATTTTTGATATATGCCAGATAAATTAAGTTAACTTTATACAATGTGTTGGCTGACGAGCTTTCGTTTCCCGCGAATGTTCTTTATATTCGACGGTCATATAAATCGACGACAGAATTCTGCAAGCTCAATATATATCTCACTCTTATAAAAAGATAAAAAAATAAAAAGATTTAGTCAGTAGAGGTTAAATCTCAAGGAGATAATCTCGATATATTTAATATTCGATGGACACGGCAAACTGCACGTTGGACAAAAATCACGAACACAGAGATTGCTTTCGATTCTATAACAACAGTTATATATTTTGAAATTGTAGCGATTTTTGTTCCCAGCATAATTTTTGTTAATTCGTTAAGAAATTAATCTTAAGAAACATAAAATTTCTCAAAATTTATATATCAATGCTCTTAAAAAAAAACGGACCATCGGATTCTTCGATCGTCGCGGGGTCGGACGATCGGGCGCCCGATATATTGAACGATATTTTGTATAATTTAACTAACAAATAATACTTATATTTACGAATATATTTACACGCAGACACCGCGATCCATTACAATCCGTCTCTCTTATGGCCTATATACATGTCGAGAAAGCGCGCGCTGAGCGTCGCGACGTTCGACCCGACGCGACGTTATGTGTCCTTATAAAAAGGAGCCTGCATTCTCGGAGAATCCCTCGAAGAGGGATCGATATCTGTTGACCTGTGCGTTTCCTTTTAGTTCGCGTTTCAACTCGTTCAGAGATGTTTGATTTAATCGATTTCCTGGAAAATGGTGGACTAACCACGGTTCAGGCGTTATGGAGTATATTGGGCATTTTAAATCACGTTTAAAGTTATAGCTACAACACCAAGTAATATATACAAATATATACAAATATGTATATACGCACATATGTATTTGTATATATACAGATTCTAAGAAATATATATATATAAATATAAATATTATAAATATATATATATGACGATAATATTATATATATATATGAAAATATATTTAATGAATGTTCCTATATTTATATTATAAGTACATAATAAGTGTATTATATTGATATTCGATGGCGATTTCAGGTTTTTACCAAAACTTAAATGTCTGTTTAGGTAATAGCTACTATCGGAACTAGTTTAAAATGCTGGAAGAGCGAGAAAGAGAGAGTGTGATGAAGGGAAAGAAAAAGAGAGAAAATAAAGAAGTAAAGAGGTTGTGTAGTGAGGCGACAAATTTCAGAATCCTCAGAAAGACGAGAGAGATGAAGCGTTAGAGGGAAAGAGAGACACATTAGGGAACGTATATTAAACGGGTTTGCATGTGTCGACGGCGAGGCGAGGGTCTTCCTATACTGACTGAACGATCAGATGTGATATATGCATAAGGATTAATTATTTACTCTAATCGTATATATATATATGTGTAATTAATATTATATATTAATATGGTTACGATATACAAACATTATATCTATATATTGTGTATAGGTAGATAGGAACATATACAATGTTTTTAATGGTTTATCTATGTTCCGAGGATATATGCTAAGTGTATTTAGATAGGAAGCTGTAAGAAGGTCTCTCGCCGTTAATGTTTGATCGATAGAGACCTCCGGCTAGCGAGTGACTCAATTCACGTCAGAAAATCCTCCATTGCGTATTTTCGCGTATCCGTTGGAAAACAGCATCTCTGCCAATCGGGAAGTGTCGATATTCCGATCGTCTTAATGATACGAATAATTTACATGTTTTTGCAACGAGAGAACGTCTTCACCGTCTATTTACGTTCGTCTGGAAAATAAAAAGATGTCGATAGATAAGAGAAATATGCTTTTGTTAATTTAAAGACGATGCCTCTACCGATCGTCATATTTATCATATTTATTTTCAACAGCTACATCTTCCGCTGGGTTTTCCTTATTCATTTTTTTTTTTCCTTAAACGTCAACTTTGAAGCTCTTCCTCGGGAGAAGTTCTACAGTAGACTATATTGCGTAGTCTTTTAATACAAAAGAATGCGAATGTTTTAACAAATTTAATTTCACATATATAAATAAGTAACAAAGTTTCTCGTTTCTCAGACAATTCTAAGTGTCCTTTGCTCAAAGAAAAAAAAGTATATATCTAAGGGTTTCTAAGGGTCTTTTAAAGTTCCGTCGAGACATTTCGGGAAATCTGATTTCTCTGAAATTTTCGGCAATTTTTATCTTTGCAAGCAGAAAAATTCAGATATTATTTAAAATGGCGTGAAATTAGGCAATGCGGGCTCTTCTCTCGCGAATCCACGGCTGGCTGGCAGAATGCAGAAGAAAAGGGAGGAGGAATTTTCGGGAGTGTTTCAATTTTCACGCGTTCCGTGCAATAACAGTTTGCTCAATCCTCGGTGTCCGTCGGTCCGTCCGTACGGAACGACTACTCGTAGGTTATAAAAAAGACAAAAAAAATGAAAAAAGAAGAAGAAAACACAAAGAAGACGCGACAGCGTTACATTAACACACGCGTGTGTAGAGCGCAGTGCGACAAGTAGAAAGTAGTAGCTCGACTCGTTATAGTAGCCAGACATTTTCGAACCTAATTAGTCGAACGGACTTTATCTCCTTTTTCGAAACTTCCTTCGAGTCTCTCTCGGTGTCTTCGGTGTCTATTCTAAAGAGATTTAAAACAAAAAAATACATAAAAAAATAAAACCGCGAAGCGAGTTAAGCGTTTTAGAGCCTCGGTCTGTGTAATAGCGAACCTAAAAAAAAAACTCGAAGCCTTTTTTTTATCGACGTGACTGCAAAAGAAAAAGTCGAGATCGGAAAGATAAGAGATATTTTGAATCTCATGTACTTCGCGCTTTGTGATTTTCAGCAGAATTAGTCGTTACTGCATTAAATTTATCCGTCGTTATCGGCGCGTCGTTGCACCAACAATAATAGGCGATAAAGCGATTGTTACTTCCTCTTTAAACATATATCGGCCGATTTAACGTCAGTCAGCTGATTAGAAATGTAGGCGACCTACTTATTACAAAAAGTTATATATAAATATAAACTAATTTTTTCACAAATTATATGTAGGTGTATTTTCTTACTTTCTTTTTGATAAAATATTATTCTGGCTAATATTTAATTTGTTTACATTTTTCTGATTTCACGTCAAAATTACGTCACAAAAATTTAAATAAATGGAAAAATGTATGTGTACAAATTTTTGTAAAAATTCTAATATGCAGAAATATATTGTTTCGCCTATTATTTTTCGCCTTCGTTTTCAGCTGACACGACGATCTCAAAAGCGTTTGAATTTCCATCTGTCCATCAAGTAACTTTGCTGAAATAAACATGCGCGATTCATCCGACGGATATTCACCGAGAAATCGACGATAAAGGAAAGGCTTACAATTAGGCGATATAATGGAGGATTCTGCGTTTAACTTTAACGAAAGTCGATTTTGCAATCACTTTGCCGTCGCGAGGAGAACTAATAAGTCGTCGCCGTATTATCATAATTGTTTGTCGTACCTACCGTTAGATAATTAATTGTAATTTAATAACTAGCATAATTAACTATATTATATTATACAATGCGGCGTCGCGGACGCGCGCGATCCCCGCGGGGAGGCGAGTCCGCGTCGCCGCGCGTGGATGTTAGAGATATTTTTCAACTTGTACTAAATGTGATAAACCGATGAATTGACAATGAGCAATCTAACTGTAATATATGAATATTATATATTACATATATATACATACACAAATATTCTATATATATAATATTACGCGCGCGCAACACACAAATATTATATATATATTATATACATAAATGTCTGTCGTACAAGCCGTAATTAGGATTTACTGTAGCTAGTACGTGTTAGCTTATTAAATGAATACACTCGTAAATGGCAGATGGCGGAATGAAACGCGTTTATATGGTTGAGATGAGAGAAAGAAAGGAGGAGAGAGAGAGAGAGAGAAAGAGAGAGAGAGAGAGAGAGAGAGAGAGAGAGAAGCGAGATATAGAGGAAATCAAGAATAATATCGTATGCCGTCTCGAAATCTGTCCACGAATTCTCCATTGACGCTGGGCGCTGTCGTGCAAAAGCGAAGAACGCGTCTGCAACCCTCCGGCTCTTCGGCTAACTAACTAATTAATTAAGAGAACTTGGAGCAACGTGTGAAAACAATGTCTCGCGAACCTTTGGTGCGCGCGGTCTGCTGCTGTAACGGGCTTTAACAATCGCGTCGCGACTTAAACGAGCAAGTCCGCGGAACAAAATAAGGAGCGACGAGAAAGAATAACGGGAATTATTTCATGCGAAATCTTGTCACTAGGTCCGACATAGAGATTCATTTTATTCGCGTTAGTATGCATTGGAAAGAGAGTTACGAAGGAATCGTTGAAATGTTTTATTATCAGTACTTTTAATGTCTATTCTCTAATGTCTATTTCTATCAAGTTTAATCTCGATTTAACTGACTTCTTTATCTTTCTTTAATTCTTTTTAGTTTTCTAAGAACTAGAAAAAGATACAAAGTAAGTTAAACCGAGATTAATCTATATTGGTAGAAATAGACATTGTCACAACGGACATAAATAGCAAACAGCTCGCGGAATGGTCTACGCGGCCAGGCGACAGCTCGGGTTTCGCAAAATTTATAAATCGCAAGATCAGTTTTATATATTTAGAGTATAATTAGGATAAAATATCGTGCGCGTGAATATATATATATATATATATATATGGAGATATGAAATCTTTCTCGCAAATCTTCGTTCTTTCCACGCTTTTTTGAGCGTAGCGCTAAAAGCGAGTCGTGTGAAGTATCAAGTCGATACTTCGGTATCGTCTTATCTGTTTAAAATCGACCGTGCTATCGCGTGCAATGACGACGCGTAGATCGCGCAGCCACGTTCTCGAGAAGTGTGCGTTCGATATATAATTACGTATAATATAAACGGCCGTTGGTACAAAAGTGCGAATCTCTCCCACCTGAATCCGATCCCCATCGCGAGCGCCGATCCGTGATCGACGATCGATCGACCAAGTTAAACGAACGATTACAAGACGACGAATTAATTGTAGTGTTTTATGAGCCATACAGCGCGGCGCCCCACGTCATTGGTACGCTTTAAATAACGGGGAAGTATAAAAGTATTGTGTGAAACAAGCACACCACTCTATTACCGGTATATATTATATACATTGTAATCAATTGTTGTCTACGATATAATGTTATTTTTCTAATTCATATTCAATTGTTATTGTTGAGCGAGAGAAAGAGAGAGAACGGGGATAAATGAGAATGAATGGCAGAGAAAAAGACGAGGGGTGGAACGATAGAGCGAGAAGCGAGAGCCGGGAGTAAAACGGGGGAATAAAAGAGAGGAGAGAGAGAAAGAGAGAGAATGCGAGAGAGAAACACTGAAAGATTGTGGGAGGGAATGAGAGCGAGAAATGTGTACGAATGGAAGAGATGAAAAAAAAAGCACATCGAATACTTAAGCGCGAATAATGTATTCGACCAGGATAGAATCTCCTGTACTTTCCATTTCCATTTGCTTCCCTTTCGAACAACATTTACATACATCATCACGTACAACGAGTTCTATGTCTTTCCCAAGTGTTTTGGCAGCTCGATTCTTATACGGATAAAATCGTATTGCGAGACACAATTATAAATTAATGTTCATTACGATCGATTGAAGCCGAAGAGTCTCAAATGTGCCAAAGAAATATCCTTCGCGGAATTATGCGGTAGTGCGACTTTATATTTTCGACGTAATGAGCGATTCGTTTACATCTTGCTCAGTCTTTTACATGCGAGATACGTTTGGAGATGCGCTAAAATCTACCCTTTTAGTATTAGCAAATCTTTATTTCTTCAGGGGAGAGACTTGCTCCCTTTCGCTTCTTTCGGACGCTACAACTGTGGCTTTACCAACGAAATCGACTAAAATCCCCTCCTCGAGTTGGCACTTTGGAACTTTGCGACTTGAATTCTAGCGGAGTAATATATAGAGGAGTGTTTTGGTACCAGACCGCCGAGTCGGACTTCCGCCGTCCCAATTCCACGCTCGTTCGACGCGACGTAAAAGTGTGTTGCGTGCGGAGGGTGAGAATCGCGGCTGAATCGGGGCGCAAGTAGTGACGGTGCGCGATTAGCGCGACGAAGCCGCGCCGCGACGGTACGCCGGTCGCCTGTGATATACATACAAAGTCGCGAGCGCACAAGTATTGTATTTTTTGTAAGGCTCATGTACGCCACGCAGATTGTGATAATCGAGTTCGCGGCGTCGTCTTGGAGATGGACGACGGACCGGCGTGCCCGATACCACCGCGCGAGACGGATTTGCACATTTCGAGTACGATTCGGCGAGTCTACCTTTATTTCCCTTCCGAAGCGAAATAAGTGCGAATGCGGCTTGTTAACGATTTTAACTTGTGCGAGGAAAGATGCGTTCTTTAGCTTTCTTAAAGTCCGATACGCTATCCGAGAGGACTTTCCATCGACCACCGCTTCTCGTTGTCATGCCAAAATGATCGAAGTATTTCAGGTCGCTCACGGAGATGCGTTGTTGATTTCTTTCCTTTTCTTAATTGACATCGGAGAAGATCGTTTTTAATATGCTGAAAATTAGACTGATAGACTTGCACGAAGTGATACTTTTTATATATGGGGAAGCATAGAGTTATGAGATGATTTCATTTCGCCTTGGAAAAGGTAACGATCGTACCGTGTTAGGACAGGAACGAACGCTGCCTTCTCATTTGTTTGTTAAAGCTGTCGAGAATCTTGTCAGTAGACTATTGCTCGCACGTTGTCTCGATTAATTATTGTTATCTAATCGACGCGAAATTTCGCCGAGTCTCGAAAAGATAGTAAAAAGTAGAAATAGCAATCAACTTGAACGGACAAAATTAAGTGGAACCTTTATCTTTTTTTTTTTTGGAAGCTGACAATTGTAAAATTATACATTTTTAAAATTATTATGAAAAACCGTGAATCGATATTTCATATAAAGATAAGTTGATTCTCCAAATTTACGATAAATCGCGAATATAAATAACAAAAAAATTTTTTAACAATGTAGTCGTATTATGAAACATTTATCTCTCAAAAATGTCGCATCGATTCGACAATTTTTTCCAACGAGAAAAAAAAAAGAGAAATAAAAATCACATTGGATTACATAAAGTTATTTGATTGCGAGGGTCCTAAAAAAAATCGTTAGGCTCCACACGAGATTTCGTGTTCGCCGATCGTTAATCGTGCGGTCTAACTATCGCGACCTGCATTATATAAAATGCAAGTTTTATTCCGACTATAAATGGGAAATCTCTACGATGTCGAATATGCTATCACGCCGGATATTTCTAAAGAGGATATTTAATAAATAACGCGCTCGAAACAGAATCGCGTTAGATTGACACGCTCGTAGACGTTTTAGATTCTGCGTAAAAATTTGACGAATTCGAAAAAAAACTGCGAAACATTCGGTGGAATTTGGACGATCGAGCAACTACCATTGTCGGACGAGCGATCGTTACAAATTCGTAACTTCCGCCGGATGCGTATATAAAAGCTCGAATTTGCACCCAATAGTTGAAAATAAAAATAAAATGAAAATGTCCGCGGATCTTGACTCGGCGAACAATTCGCTCGCGAATCAATTAATTCTACAAAACGGGACTACGTTAATTGCATAATTACGCGTCGCGTTTTTTGTGATATTTTTAATCTGCGGGTGCGAGCGTCTGCGTGTATGTAGTACGTTGTTGTTGAATCCGGTGTCCATCACGAGATGCCAAAGAATTGTAAGTCGTGTAATAAAGCTGTGGCTGTAAGGTAACTATTGATAACGTCAATGATAATGAAATGATGATAACGAAATGACGACGACGATGATGATGATGATGATATTGGAACGTCTGGCGCGGTGATAATCGTTATTGCTATCTTGTAACGTTTAATGTATATCAGTGTCGTGCAAACAAAAAATAAGAAAAAAAAAAGAGCGGCTGAAGCTCCTCGGTGTTGTGGGTATGCATACTCGTTCCTAGCAACTCGTATGACAATTACTATTCGATACTACTCATAACGATTGCATTGATCTACTTTACTCTACGTACACTTTAAAGATAAATAAATACATTCTGTCCAATCTCACTTAGACCTATGTCGATGTCTGTTCTTCCCTCGACGATACATCCCCCGCTATTCTCAAAGGAAGGATTCATTTCAAGGAAGGTAAAGAACGATTCCAAAATGGAACGGTTATTAATCGCATATGCTTCAAGAGTTAGAGATTAGACAAGTCTCTCTAAAATTTCTTTTTTTCTTCAACTCAAGGAAACGGAACAAAGATGTACGTATAAAAGAAGCAACCATATCATTTTATTACATATTCTGTCAACGACGTTACATAATCCATGTCAATCCAATCGATTTTTTTTTTATATTTCATGTTCAGATAATTACTTTCAGTTTCATAGTTTATTACATTCTGATGCAAAACACACTCAATATGTCATGATTATTTTGGAGTATTTTTATCTAGCTAATCGGTACATAATCGAAAAAAAATATATACACCTGTGTATATATTTATACTCATCTATGAGCAGTAGAAAATGGTTAATCGGCGTGAATCGAACTTATTCCTAGCGTCACAGTAACGCGATCTGTTCTGTTAATCAATATATGAGGATTACATTTCTTTTTACTGCTAATAAAACTCGTCTACGATCTAGGAGAGGTTATATAATCCTCTGATACAATTCTATCTGTAGATATACCAAATTATATAGATATCTTCATTACGCGTCATGACGTACTCGTTATTTATTATTCTAAACTGGCAGATCGAGAGCATTTACAATATATTTTGTAATGTACGTAAACGTGGCTCAGTATATGTCGCTTTTGGCCTTTAGGTGAAAATAGGATGGATGTAATCGATATCAGTGACTAAGCGTGAAACATGACTAGCTTGAAACGGCGATTTCATAGATTCGCGGCGCGTTACAATATTCTGACGATTAATTGCTGCGTGTTGCATTTTGTTTTGTGCCCTGCAATTTATTTCGCACAACAATAGTCTCGAATTGCGATATCTGACAGCAATTGTGTAGGGCTGAATATGTAGTATTTGTATCCACTTATATCTGGGCCACGTCGACATGCAAAGGATAGAAGACTTTAAATTCTTAACAGTTATTATCGACATCTATCCGATAAAAGTGACTTCCTGTTCGCTAAACGGATCTCCTTTAAAAACTGATAGAAAAATACGTTTTCATTATTTTTTATCACTTCATCGGGATGTCGGAATGCTGAAAAATTGCGATAAAACACAATGTTCTATCCATCGTGACAGCAGAATTTCATGTGATTATAAATAACATTCATACGGAGAAACATCGAATATAGCTTTTCTCAATTCTTCATCAATATATTTAGTTAATTTTAGAAGCAATTAATGATTGCTTATTAAATTAATTAAATATTAATTTTTGAAGCAATAAGTATTGCAGCGATAGCAATTTATATTAATATTGTTTGAATCTTTAATCGCCTTGCCTACAATACAAAATAAATGGAAAATATTCCTGTATTTTTTTCGTTAATTTTAATTATTAAAAAAATTGTATAACACGATATAAGAATAATATATTTTACATATTACCTCTATCACATAATGTTTATCTCTGATAAACGTGAAATTTGATATAAAATCACTAGAGATTCTATCTCCTTGTCCATATTAAAATATACTAAGTAATAGCATATTTTCATATATAACGATTATAGATAAATGCAACAGAAATTCAAAACGAAAGATAACATAATAACGAAGTGTTAAGCTACAAATGAAATCGAAATGCAGGCGTACATTGTACAATATTTCAAAAATGCTTTATGTTGTGAATTGTGTCATGTTACTGCAATACATACCTCTATATGCCTTCGGCATGATATGAATTATAGATGCCACGTGAATATTTCTTTTTACAAAGAAATATTTTTAAGCGCTTATAAAAATAATTACGTAGATATTCATACGTGGACATTCATTCATCGTTCTACTTATAATCGAACTTTTAATTCCTCCATTCTTTGCTTTATTCTTTTTCGCATTTCTTTGTATCTGAAATATCATTTATATAATATTGTGAAATTTATATAATATTGTGATTATTGAAACATGTTGTCTATGTTACTTACTTTTCTTTCAAGAGGAGAATCTGACGTTCCTCTTCGTAATGATAACGTTGTAATATGCCATGGCATTCTGCTATTGATAAATTGAGAAATTGCGCGACGTCGGAGCTGATTTCTGGCGTGGACAACTTATCGACCAGAAATAGTCGTGCAACGTTCTCATGCGGGCCCAAGACTACTCGGACTTCCAAAGGATATTCATCATCCTTCAATCTTCTTTGCTCTAAAAATAATACAGATTACACATAATGGAGAAAAATATAATTGCGTGTAAGTCTCAATTTCAATTTTCTAAAAAATTACAATTTTCTTACCACCATTATCGCGAACTACAAATAATGCAAAGTTATCGGACTTGGCATCGACTTTGTATTTGTCGAGCATAAGATTAATAACTTCCTGGGTATTCACTAGACTTGTTACCCAAACAGACATCTGCGAACCATGAGGCGGTGTGAAGAAACTGGTCTCTCGATTGTAAAAGTGACCGTTGATCGAGCAACGACGTCGTAATCGGCTTCGCGATTGACGTCTACCACCCGGACGACGTCTGATCGCGGTAGAGCCTTGCTTGCGACGCAAAACAACACCATCCAGCTGCAATCGAAATAGATTGATACGTGCACTCAAAAATATCGAACCGATGGAATAAATATTCGCGATGCAATACCTCTAATCCGCTGTCTGTAGACATAGTCATATTGTCGTCTTCTCTGAATTGCAAAGAATTTACCGAATCCGTATCACTATCAGTTCTGTGTCTCTGAAGACAGTCAGGACCGGACAACGATCGGTTCAGACCCTTTTCGATCCAGCTGTCGTCGGTGCTAATCGATTTACTGCCAGTACTCTTCTCCAAATTGTCGAAGTACTCTACTCTTCGAAGAGTACCATTTCGATTAGAAGCACCTAAATTACAGACGGGAGTGTCTGTACTAGAAGAACTACCTATGCTGTGCGTTGGCGTGCTATTTAGACTACTATCATTGTCACGGCTAGTAGTCTGATGATTGGGGCTGCTTGTTTCCGAGTTCTCGCGGGAATCCGATCGATCGAGACTCGATTGAGACGAAAGCGGTGGCGTATCTACGCTGGATTGTGAACTTATTGATGGAAGATTCTCAGGCATCGTTTGATACAATTTGTTACCATCCTCGATCTTTCGTTCAACCTGCGATCATATTTCCTAGTTTATATCTGTTTCATAAACTAAATTTATAGTTTATAAAATATATATTTATATAAATAACATAAATGTTGAAAATAAAACCTGTAGGAGTTCGTCTAGTTCATCCCATTCCATGTTCTTGACTTCCAGTTTCATGGGCAGAGTTAGACTTTTCAAATGATCAGGCGATGTTGGAACAGACTTTGCATTATTCTCCGCATTGCTATCTGTTGTGCTCTTGGATAACTCATCTACCTTATCCTCATCCTCGATGTCCTATCATCATAATTAAAGGTGATAAGTAATTACCATTGTTATGTGTATCAAACTCTAAAGCAAATAAGAATGACAAACCTCGGAAACACTGTGCCTACACGAATTTCTATTTCTTGCAGTAACCACTGTACGTTGATCGTCATCTTCCTTCAAATGAATCACACCACGAACTCCCCAATAAATTCTCAATGCTCCTTCTAGTATTAATCTTCCATTAACCTGTTTTAAATGATTTGTCTATACAGATATTCTTTACAATAAAAACTTAATACGAATGTTTCAAGAAATCTCTTTACCTCACGACTTCGTATTCCTCCACTTTTGCCTTCATAATACTGATTAAAAACTTTCAGCTTGGATTCTAAATGTGATCTAAAAGATATTTATCTTTAGGAAATTATTTAACTTGAATAATAACATATTTATTTTAAAAAACAAACATTTATCTTCGTATGTATAATTATACAAATTTACTTTAAACATAGATTATTTTTCTATCTAGATTTGTATTAAAGCAATGAATACAAAATTATAAAATTAAATACTGTCTGAACACAAATAATCAAAAATAATTTTTCATGAAATTATTTAACATCAAATGTTGTGTGTCTACCTTGGCAAAGATGGTCGACTTTCCTTTTTCCCGAAGCTCGTATGTGATTCCACTCTTGTGCCATGGCCAAATAATTGAGGTCCAAACAGAGCTCCATAACAAGGAACGTGGCAGTAAGGCACACCTTTGTGCTGATAGTAGCAGAGCATACATTATAATTATCATATAATTTATAATGCTGATCTATAATTTATAAAAGAACAATCGTTTGCATTACCTCTGCATGTTGCCCAGGATTCAATCGCTTTCCGCACTCCTCACACCGTAAACATTCCGGATGCCAGTCATATCCCAAAGACTGTTTACGCTCAGCTAAAAAGTTGATATTTTTATCCGAATTATATGTCGAAATTTAAATTCCCTGTCTGTGAGGTATAAAATTAATGATAGCACAGACTTCTCATTGTTACTTGATAATATACTTACAAATATATCTATTTTAAATATTATAAACAATCAAAGTAACGCAGTGATAATAGATGACAGTTTGGACTTCCTTACGAGTATGATTGTTCACTCTGTTCAATGATAAGGCGTAACCGAGCGTTCTATACAACACCCACGACGTTCCATAAAGAGGTAAATCGATCGCTCTAAATCGCGAGTAGCGTGATAGTTGTCAGAGTCGCCTCGACGAGTCGCGAATTGCGAAGACTCACCGAAGTAAACGGGCTTTCCACATTTGTGGCACTTCCACATGATGACGGACGCACGGCACCCTGGCGGGATGGTAACGGGCGTGTTTTCCTCGGACCCTCAAATGATTTTAAACCATTTTGTTTACATTAGCGGAGCATTCCGCTCATTGGAAGTGACATGCGGGTTAATTACACTGACGTTACTAGCATAGTGACCCTCGCAGGGTGGGGTTACACGATAATTTCCCGAAAAATGGCGCAGATAGTGTTGTTGCCAATGAAAATCCCTAGGTAGTTTAAATTAACCATAAATTTGTTGGCGGTAAAACATATACTTCGTTAAAAAGACGTATACAATCACTATTTTCTCAAAAACAGAAAAAAAATAAAAACAAGAACATTTTTCAAGATGTAAAAATGTATTCTGTTAAATTACATTTTTCTTGAATAATATAAAAAAATCTCATCTTAAATTATATATGTATATTATTTAAAAAATAATCTTAAAAGGCGTGTTACAACAAAAATATTTTACAAAAGAATAATAAATGTTAAGAATTACAAAACATAAATGCTAAAGAAACAAAAAAAAAGTGAGCTTGAAGACTAATTTTCTTACAAATTCAAAGCTCAACAATAGAAAAATATCAGTAGTGAAAGCAGTCTTTATCAATATTTTTATTTCTAACTACTAACTGTCCCAAAGACATTTCCATATATATCCTCATCTTTACAAAAAGGTAATAAATTCTACTACCAGTATCACAATCGGAAACACTACAATATATTTTCTTCACTGTTTGTTTCTGCTCTCCAAGGCATCCAAACGTTTCTTTTCGATGTTAGCATTGAAGTCGCGAATAAACTCATCCATTTGCTCGTACGACTTTCTACTCTCAGGGGGATAGTACTTCTCTTTCGTTTTTATCACCCACTTATCAAAGTACTCTGGTTGATTAACATAATGAAACATTCCAACGGGAAATGATATGTACATAAACATCTTAGCCACCTCTAATATCCAATTACCCATCTTTTCAAGTACCTACAGAAACATAAAATGTTTGCAATTACAACCTGTCTCTGATTCTTGTTTAATTCTAGCCTAATAAATCACTATTATTTTCTGTTATAATTTTATTCTATATTCTGTATACTTGTATCTATATTTATCTATTTATTATAATTCTTCATATCTATCCAACTCAATTATGATATTCTTCATATGAAGTTTTTCTAATTGTACAAAGCAGAAATGACATCGGAATACATCAATAAAACGATTTGTCAATATATACATTTAACAATAATTTCCTTCTTTTGTTATTGATCTCATAATTACGAAGAATCATACCGTATCTTGATCGTAGAAGCAGAAACTCTTTATTTACATTTAACAAGCACAAACGTGGTAGCCAAACATCCCAATAACAGATATCCCAATATCAAAGATGTGACAGCACAAATGTGGAAGCGCAGTTACAATCCGTACAAAAAAATCGCAGAGATTATCGTGCCGGTGTACCTTAAATAAATATTAAAAAAGATAATTGCCACGTCAAGAAACACTTGACAAAATTGTTTAGGTTAGTCTCTGATACGCATTCCGGCTTGTTGACTCGTCACAAACTGCGCGAACGACGTAGTACGTAAACCAGCTGATCCGAATACTCCGAATGTCATTTCCCGCGTTCATCACAGATTTCTGTAGTTACAACTTTAGCTTGTAATTATAACTTAAAATAAAACAATTAAATAATAGAAAAAGAAAGAGCAAAGCAAAGTAATTTAGTTAATAAAGATTAATAAGCATCAAATAAAATATATAAGGATAAAATATGTAAGGAAATACGTATATGTAGAAAATATGTAAGAATATGTGTAAAATATAAAATCATAAAAATATTATATTACATTATTGAAAAATCTGCAGTATAACACTCTCACCTCCAATTTTTTAATTTTTAAAATTTGTACATTTTACAAGTAAAATTT